>PVJC01003992.1:16036-66822 GCA_004026665.1 Murina feae | reverse complement strand
CTTCTAGTGGGAACCAGAAGGTTACTTCTCTCACGATACGATGAAAATATACACTAGATGTCTAATGATTAGGTAGAGATGCATGATATCTAAGAAGGCTCGTCTTTAAATTATTTGATTAAGGTGTGGAGCATGTTCCCTTATTCTGTAAACATCACTGTGACATCATCCTGTAGTTTGAAGACATTGCTTACACAAGGGATAATGACAACCAAATGTGCATTCTGAGCAACTGAGGGTCATCACAAGAATCCTCCAGAAATGAGCCAAGTTGCTGTGTGTGTTCCTGTATTATGGAGAGATGAGAAAAGCTAACTTCAGAGTCATTTCCCCTACAAATCCATTCACACACTTACCACTTTGGACAAGTGGCAGACCATCCATTGCCAAACAGTTGTATTCACACTGTGCATTCTGAGCTGCACACCTACACTGGCCAACGGGCGGAAGTCATTCCACATCAAGCAACCTGTAATTTAAATTCTCCTGATTGGATTCAGATTTGATTTTAATGTTGGCATACAAACAGTTTATGGGAGGTGAGTGGTGTCTATTGGGGTTCTGTACCTTTCAGGAGAGTCGTCATGATAAAGGTTGGAAATGGGTTAGGCTGAAGAGCAGCCCTTGGAGAAGGTGGAAGAATTTATAGAAGCAAAGCCTGGCACATAATATAATTCCAGTCTTACTTCCTCCAGCGAGTTTGTATGACAATTCAAAATAAACCTGAAGGCCTTTCGATGGCCTAGAAGACCTTAATAATTTACACCTGCCTGGCCCTTTCAGCTGTTGTTTTTTTCCTTCCCCTGATACACTACATTAAGTCACAGCGGCTTTCCTTATGTCCTCCTACCTTGCCAAACTCCTTCCTGACATTTGCCCCTGCTGTTCTCTACCTGAGATACTCCCACATTTCCCAATGGCTCCTTCTTACGCCTCTCAGCTCTAACTTCTCCAGACTAATTAAAGTGGCTCTTTGCACACCATCTGGAATACCCCTCGCACTTCTTTTTTTGTACCTCACCCAAGTATATGCTTATTGATTTTAGAGAGGGAACGGGAGAGAGAGAGAGAGAAACATCAATGTGAGAGAACATCAATTGGTTGCATTATGTAAGTATTGTCATTGGGGATCATACCCAAACCTAGGTATGTGCTCTGCACAACCTCTTGGTATATGGGACGACACTCCAACCAACTGAGCTACACCAGCCATGGCCCCTCACACTTTCCTCCATTACTTTTCCTAAAATTGTCTTATTTCTGTGCTTGTTTTTCTTCAATTAAAATGCAAGAAACTTCCTAGGGGCAAGCTTGTTAGCTTGTTAGCTTATATAAGCTCAGCAGCCCATAAAGAAGTGCCAGGCACAAACTAAACTTTTAGAAATATTGTTTGAATTAAGGAAGAAATGTGAAAATCATTGCACTATATGGGTTATCACCTTAAGGTCATCACCTTAAAACCAGACAGGTTCACTCTAGGAAGATGGAAAAAACTGTTCCCTATCTGTTCTTTGGGGGGTGGCACAAAATTGTTGACTTCTTGCACCAGAGGTCCTCAAAGTGTGGTCTGGGCAGCCCTGTGAGTTCCCAAGACCCTCTTAAGATGACCATGAAGTCGCAACAATTTTTATGATTTGCCTTTCCACTCACATTTTTTCATGAATGTACAACAGTTTTCCAGAGATAATGTGGCATATGATATCACAACAGATTGAATGCAGAAGCAGATGAAAAAGTTCACCTATCTTTTCTAATATCAGACCTTGAAGAGATTTGCCAAAAAAATGTAAGTCTGTGCCACTCTTCTGATTTTTTTGTTTTGGAAAAATAGTCAATTTTTTAAAAAATTGTAAATGTGTATGTATATATTTTCTATTGTTGCTGTAACAAATTACCACAGGTTTAGTGGCTTAAAACAACACAAATTTAGTATCATAATTCTGGAGTTCAAAAGTCTGAAATTAGTTTCACTAACTTAAAATCACTTTGGAGACACTAAGGGAGAATCCATTCCTTCACCTTTTCCATCTTCTAGGGGTCACCAACATTCCTTGGCAAGTGGTACCCTTCCATCTTTGAAGCCTGTAATAGCCAAATGTGTCTTTCTTCTACATCATTCTGCCACTACCTCCTTCTTTCAAGTATAGCTACCTCTGTGATTACATTGGGCCCGCCTAGTTAATCCAGGATAATCTACCCAAAATTTCAAAATTCTGAATCACATCTGCTACATAGTCTCAGGTTCTAGGGATGTGGGCCATTGTTAGGGACCATCATTCTGCCCACCACAACCTAGTAACAAATGATGGGTTTATTGTTATTTTAAGGGAATTAATAAGTATTTTTATTTTATTTTTTTTTTAAATATATTTTATTGATTTTTTTTTTTTTACAGAGAGGAAGGAAGAGAGATAGTTAGAAACATTGATGAGAGAGAAACATCGACCAGCTGCCTCCTGCACGCCCCCTACTGGGGATGTGCCCGCAACCAAGGTATATGCCCTTGACTGGAATTGAACCTGGGACTCTTGAGTCTGCAGGCCAACGCTCTATCCACTGAGCCAAACCACTCAGGGCTTAATAAGTATTTTTAAATTTCTGATACAACAACTGTCAATTAACTATTGCTCACATAAACAAAAGCTCTTTGTAAACTTCAGTAATATTGAAGATGTCATGAGACTAAACATTTTGAGACTCACTGGCCTACACAATGGCTATTTTCCCTTCTTCCAGGCCTCAAATTAGACTAGATGGTACTAAACAGATTATGGTCCCCTCTTCCCTTTGCCATGATTAGTTTAAAAATGGGCATGTTACTTGGTCCTGGCCCATGAAGGATGAGGGGAGGTCACTGGGTGGGGACTTTTGGGTAAGATTAGTTTACTTATTAAAACAACAACAAAAAAGATTTGACAAATAGTCTCTTTTCTGCTCTGGATGTTAGTATGTAAGAATGTGGTACCTGAAACAGCTGATTCTGTCCTAACCACCAGGGAGCCTGTATACCTGGGATGACAAAGTGGGAAGGATGGAAAGCACCTAAAATCTTGATGCTGTTATTAACTTAATTAACTACCCCCAGATGACTTGGGACTGCTAGTTATGGGGCAAAATTAATCCCCTAATCATGTAGGTAATTTTGAGGTTGTCTTGTTATGACTTGCAGCATAAAGTTTCCTAAGTTACAAAAATGGCAGTTCTGTGTCATGTTTACATGTGGGAATTCCTATAATTTTCCATCACATTTATATATTTTTTCCAAATCCTGAGAAAAGTTGGTAAAGAAATTGGTAAAATGGGAGTGAGTGGGAAGAGATTAACCAAAAAAATTTATATGCACATATGCATAACCCATGGGCACAAAGAATAGTGTGGTGAAGGCCTGGAGGGTAGCCGGTAGGAAGGAGGAGTCAGTGGGGGAAAAGGGGCAACATCTGTAATACTTTCAACAATAAAGATAAATTTTTAAAAATTGGTAAAATGGGATTTAAATATATGATAATTCTTCCCTGAGAGTTAAAACTTAATCAATGTGGAGACAATAGTATTTCTAATGTAGCAACAGCAGGAAATGCTGACAGAGTTCAAGGTTATGTGGGAGTGTAGGACATTTCAAGAAGTGTACCATCTAATTAGTTAGTTTCATTTGTAGTTGCGCCCATGTTATAGGCATGTGTTCATGGCCCTGTCTGCTGCTAATAGGGAGTCATTCCTGCAAATTAAGTAAATCTAGTTTTATTTGCATAGTATATTCTATGCAGATCCTATGAGTTTTGTTCTAAGAAGTAACATTTGGAGACCAAATGAGTTCTAACCCTGGCTGGGTAGCTAACTTGGTTAAAGCGTCCTCCCAATACTGGAATGTTGTGGGTTTGATCATAGGTGAGGGCACATACAAGAAGCAACCAATGAATGCATAAATAAGTGGAACAATAAATTGATGTTTCTCTCTCTATTGAGGATTCTCTTGAGTGAAGATTAACAAAAACAACAAACAAATAAACAAAAGAGAGTTTATGTGGAACAACATACCTCCTAATGCTCAACTTGAGGATACTTTCAGACTCACAATTAAAATTTGACCAATGTCAACACAAAATGAAAAATTTTTTCTGTTAAGTGGAAGCTTAATGATGAAATAAAGATCATGAACATCACATAAGACAGTGTTTTCAATGTTTATTTGTGGTTTGATCTTGTAATTTTAAATATATTTATTTGGCATTTATATTACTGTTTTCCTTGTTTTAGAGTTTTCTATTATTAAATGTCCTTCTGAGATAGAATTAATTTTTACATGTTATTTAAATACTAGATGCCCAGTGCACAAATGCATGCACTGGTAGGGTCCCTGCCAGCTGCTGGCTGCTGGCCAGGTACTCCCTCCCTTCCCCCCACTGCCTGCCTGCAGCCATTGCTGCTGGTGGCCACCTGTAGGAGCCTGATTGCCCCGCCAGTCACATCCCCACCCCTCACCACCACTGCCTGGCTCACAGGTGCTGAGGGAGCTAGGCAGCAGCCCTGCCCCCTGCTGTGCCACTGCTCACCCTGCGATTGGATTGGTGGGGCATTGGGCCCACACCTGGCTTCCTCAGCATCTCGGAGCCCAGCAGTGGCAGGGCGATCAGTGGGGTGATTGGCCCCTGCCCAGTGACCAGTGGCTCATACTCACCTTGGCCTGGTGCCGCCCACTCACCCGCTCCACCATCCTACCCCAGTCCCACTCTCAGGTCCATTGGGGCCTGCAGTGCCTCCACTGCTGCTAGCGCCATGTCACCAATGCCTGCCATTCCATGCTGCCCCTGGTGGTCACTGCACATCATACATAGCAAGCAGTCAAACTCCTGGTCGAGGAGACAATTTGCATATTAGGCTTTAATTGTCTATACTAATAAAAGGGTAATATACTAATTAGACCAGATCGACTGGACATCTTTCGGATGTCCAAATTCCTTCCAGACAAAGCCACAGTGGCAAGGGATGAAGCAGAGGTGGTCAGGGGCAATCTGGCCAGCAGGGGAGCAAGCAGTTAGGGGCATGATCAGGCCAGTGCAGGGGAGCAAGCAGTTGGGGGCAGTTAGGCCAGTGTAAGGGAGAGAAGTTAGGGGGTAATCAGGCTGGGGAGGGTAGTTGGCAGTGATCAAGAAGGCAGGCAGAGGTAGGGGCAATCAGGCAGGCAGGCAGACAAGCAGTTAGGAGCCAGAGATCCCAGATTGTGAGACGGATGTCCAACTACCAGTTTAGGCAGGATCGTACCTAAACTGGCAGTCGGACATCCCCCAAGGGGTCCCTGTTTGGAGAGGGTGCAGGCTGGGATAAGGGACCCCCCCCCCAGCATGAATTTCATGCACTGGGCCTCTAGTATAGGCTATAATTTTCTCAGTTATATTGGTTCATAATACTAATAAACCATACATTGATATTTTTTACAGAAAATCTCTCACCCTATTACAGAAAGAGTATTCAGTATGATTATGATTATTCATTTATTAATACATAAATTAAGTGTTATGGAAAATACAAAATAACTTTTTATTTGGGTAATTCTCATGGAATTCCAATTCTCATTCTTGAACCCAAAGACTAACATTTATCAGGAATTTGAAAACATTAGATCTGTGTTTGTCAGACCAAAGTGTGCTTAAGTTGTTGTGCCTTAAAATACTTTTAAAAATCTGCGTTATTCTATAATTATCCATTAATCATTTTTTGCATAGATGTAGCAATATACTCCAGCCCCATTCTCTTTGACTCTCATATGCACTTGATATTATTGGTCACCAACCATCCCACCCTAGTCTCACTCTCAGGTTCATTGAGGCCTGCAGTGCCTCCACCGCTGCCGGCGCCATGTCACCAATGCCTGCCATGCTTCACGCTGCCCCTGGTGGTCAGTGCACATCATAGCAAGCAGTCAAACTCCTGGTCGAGGAGACAATTTGCATATTAGATCTGTGACAAACACAGATCTGCTTGCTCCCCTGCTGGCTTCCAAATCGCTTTCTCCCTTTTAGAGGTTTCTTGCACAGTCCTATCCTGACTTCTGCCTTTCCATAATCATTCCACACCTTCACTCTCATTCTTCCCCATACCCACGGTGTCAAACCACCCAGGTTTTCTCCTCTCTCTTTATTATGGTCTTGAAATCATTCGGACTGCAACCTGAACTCTACATTCATTTGTTATCCCCAAATTCTAGTCTGTTTGCTTATATTGTCTAAATGGATCTTGCCCATCGAGTGTTCAACAGATAGTTTATCTTCACTTCAAACTTCACAGGACACTGAAACCTTCGGCAGTTTTTCCAACTTACTCTTCCTCCACTCTCCTGTTTTTCTCTCTTTATTGTTACTTCATTTACTCCAAGGCAAACTTTGTATTTATCTTTGAATCATTTTTCCCCCTTGCCTTTATTTCCCAAATCAGGTCCTTTACTAACTCACATAGAAGTTCCTTCCATTTATGTTCTGGGCCATCCATTCCCACTTCGTTCATATGACCACCGTTCCTTCAAATGTAACTATTGCCACATTTTTTCAGTTATATTCTTCATGCCCACCTTTCACTGTCATTCTAATCCATTTGCCAGATCTTAGCTTTTCCAACTCTACATTTTGTATGTCACTCCCCTTCATAATAGTGGCTAAATAAATAAATCTTCCATCCCACCCTGTTGGCCAACAATGGTAAGCCAAATTGTAATGTTTGCTTTTTAAAGCTCACCTATATTCAACTCTCACACCTGGAACAGTGCCTGGTAACTCACAGTTGCTCAATAAATTTGTGTTGAATGAATGAATGACTCACCATATCTATACAATGTTTTTCCCTACACAAGCCTGCTGCTCTAGTCAGATAGGCTTCCTCACAGATACGCATAATAATTTCCGTATTTTTCTCTTGATTTTTGTACTCCTTCCTCTTTATTCATATACAAGAGGCTCATTGCACGAAATTCGTGCATGGAGTGGGAGTAGGGGGTGTGGGTGGTGTCCCTCAGCTCAACCTGCACCCTTTCCAATCTGGGACCCCTTGAGGGATGTCCGACTGCCCGTTTAGGCCTGATCCCACCTAAAAGGGCAGTTGGACATCCCTTTCACAAAACAGGACTGCTGGCTCCCAACCTTTCGCCTGTTGATTGCCCCTAACCACTCCCCTGCCAGCCTGATCAACGCCTAACTGTTGCTGAGCCAGCCTGATTGCCCCTAACTGCCCTCCTCCTTCCAGGATGGTCCCCCCAACTGTCCTCCCCTACAGGCCTAGGTCGACCCCCCAACTGCCCTCCTCTGCCAGTCTGTTCCCCTGCAACTGTCCTCCCCTGTAGGCCTGGGTCCTCCGCAACTGTCCTCACCTACAGGCCTGGGTCCCTCCCAACTGCCCTCCCCTGCAGGCCTAGGTCGACCCCCCAACTGCCCTCCTCTGCCAGCCTGTTCCCCTGCAACTGTCCTCCCCTGCAGGCCTGGGTCCCTCCCAACTGCCCTCCTTTGCTGGACATCTTGTGGCAGCCATCTTTGACCACATGGGGGAAGCCATCTTGTGATGGTCAATTTGCATATTACTCTTTTATTAGATAGGATGTGCTAATTCCACTAACATACAATGGTCATTTGAAACTGTTCAGAAAAAGAGGTACAACTACTTTAAAATAATTTATGATTATAGTTAAATTTTCAAGTACCTATGTATTAATTTATTTATTACATATTCTTTTTCTGTACAGATATTATTGAATTGTCCAAACAAACTGTAGAGTTAGACATTGTCATCCCTGTTATTTAGATGAGAAAGGGGCTCTGAAACTTTAATATCTTGCTTAAAGGCACACAACATGTAAGTGTTAAAGTAAAGATTGCATCTCAGGTTTATCTTCCAATCCTTAAAGGATTTGATCAGATGCCACATTCTTCATGGCATCTCTTTATATCTCTTCCTCTCTCTTCTGAGCTCCTACAGCATTTAGAGTCTGGATCATTGATTCATCACCTATCATGTACTGTTATGTATTTAGTAGTAGCCTGTTGCAGGAAGATACCTGCAAGAATAGGGCTTCCTGAGCCAGAGCGAAGCAGAGAAGGGAGCGAAGCCCACCTCAGCTCCCGTATCTGCCACCTCGGCTCCCTTCCTCTCTCTCCCCCTTCTCCCTCTTTTCTTCACTGTCTCTGCTGCCTCGGATCCGTTCCCTTCTCCACTGCTTGGCTCCCTTCTGCAGCACTTGGCTTCTTTCTATGCTGTCTTTATTAGTCTTCACTCTCCTGTGTATGCAAATTAACCACCATCTTTGATGGGTTAATTTGCATACAGTCGCTCTGATTGGCTGGTGGGCATGGCTTGGCTGGTGGGCGTAGCTTAGATGTCTTGGGGTGATGGTTAATTTGTATATTACTCTTTTATTAGAGTAGATGGTTGTTTTCACGTGTGTGTCTTACCTCCTTAATGAGAAAGTAAGCTCTTCGAAGGCAGAGACCCCATTGATTGCACATTTCTCAGTTCCCCACAATCTTTGGGAGAGTGACAGGCACATAAACAAAGAAAAGTGTTCAATGAAGTAATTTATGAAAACTAAGTTTGAACTCTTAGACATGCAGTAATTTTAGATGAAACAAATATTTCTGTAGGAATTGAACTCATCCCATCACAGAGTCTAAAATTACATGTGCTTATTATGATACGTTTGACTCTGATTGTATCTAGTTACCTGGATGTTAGGACCAGGCACCTTGCTATTTGATTTATTTTAATTGCATGCAGTTTTGATATATTCACTTGTTGCCTCACTCATATAGTTATGTCAGCTCTAAAGCAAAAAAGGGTGTGTTTTTTTGTAAAAACCTAATTTCTTCTGAGTTATGTGGATGATTACCATGTAATCATAATTGTATTTGTCAAACAGAGCTCCCTCCATATCTTTTTACATCTCCTGTGTTCTCTCAGCTTACAGAACCAAGCCACCTCTCTCCAACCAGGAAAGTATCTATCTCACTTCTGCACCATGCACTTCTTGCTCTATCCATATAGAAATGTTTAGTGCTAGCCGACAATGCTTCCATGTGTTTAATTATTTAAATTTTAAGACCCTCATTCTTATCGTGCACTTGTAGCCTTTACCTTCTAATTTGCCTTATATAACTGAAGGCATTAATTATTTTGCTGGACTAGTGCTATTCATTTCTATAGAACTATGACTCAATTTGTCTAGCCTAAAAAAAAATGCAAGGGTCTTGTTCAATGTAGTGAATCTCTTCCCCATGTTACCAAAGTTAAACACTTTCAAACAGTGGTTTGAACAGTCTCTTAAAACTCACAGGAAATAATCTACATGTGAGTCCATCAAGTCAACAAGTGTAGACCAATGGCCATTGTGATGAAGCTGAGGAGATTAAAATGCTGTGTAGGCCTTTAGGCTAGCTGTAAAAATGTGGATAGCTGAGCTTAAAACATAGTTTACTTAGGGATAGCCCTGTTTACCTCTGTTTACCTCTGACTGGTCTAAAGAGTCTTCTGAGGACCAGAAAACAGGTACAAACACTTATTGAATACCCAAATTATTTCAGTTCATTTTCTCAAATATCATGCAAAGTAGCTTATGTCACCAATGATTTGAAGGAAATCTCAGCCACTTAGTTACATAGTATTAAAATGCACCACCAGTTAGCAAACAGAGCTGAGCATTTGTTTGGCCTTCTATCTATGTACTTTGTACATATTAAATGCATCCTGTGTTTTATATTATGGTTCTCCATTGTGTTTTAATTTTAAGGTTTGTAATGGAGAAATAAAACTTGTATTTAGTTGTGACATTCTTTCCTCCCAAAAATTTCGTACAGTAGGCATTGAGAGGGTTGTTATTTAGGAAGTTTTTTTAGAAGTAACTTTTGGCATAGCAGCAAGAGCAATCTGGTGGCTGTGTGTGATTGCTGTTCACACTTCGTAATAAATAAATTCTGTTGGCTCTTTTGGAGGAGTCAGAAGGGAGTCATTGGTTTAGTGGAGTTGTGGCCTAAAAACACCAAGCCAGCTCATCAGTGCTGCTGATCTCGTGCCCTTCCTCTGGCAAACCATGTGTCGGATGTGGTAGGAAAAAAAAAATCTCCCTTTCAGCAGCAGAATGTGTGCAAGCTACACTCTGAGTTGTCTCATGATGACCTAGCAAATGCAGTATATGCCCTTGTGACCACAAGGCCCAACAACTGTAATTTCTTCTGCTTTCCATCAGAGCTTTTCTGCTGCTGCCACAGGCACAATGTGTTGGAATACCTCTGCTCCCTGTGAAAGGGCGGTGCAAGACTGCATCCTGCCTCCTGTGCAACCAAAACCCTGGCTCTTCCCTCGACCAATCAACAGGGGCCACACACATTACCCCACCCACTACTTCCAGACCTCCTATAAATCCTTTGTTTTCCTGAAACTCTCCCGCTCTCCCCACCCTGCCGCTGCATCGGTGAGTGTATGTGGGATGGAGCCGAGCTAGCTCGAATAAAGGCTCTATGTTTTTGCATTGAGTTTGCATCCGATGCGGGCTCCCTAGGTGGTCTTCGGGGATCATGACATCTGGGCGTAACACCTGAAGCCCAGGACACCTGCCCTCCATCCTTTGCTGCCTATATGTAAAAGATTGTCCAATAGGAAGCTGACCCCACTGCTTAGTCAAACTCTGAATTTATCTTCCTGGGTCAATGGTGAGGCCTGGCTAATGTTTACTATGCAGCCAGCCAACATTTGGGTGGATATGACCTAATGTACTTGTTGATGATTCCAAAAATCATTATTAGGCAATTTCTCCCAGCAATGCATGTGTTGAAGAGGCATTTTTCCCTTAGTGACATCATTGATGGGTTGATGGGTACTTCGCTTACACAACACACATATACATGTAGCACTTACTAGATGCCAAGTACTGCTCTAAGTGCTAAGGATGAAGTTGTGACCAGGGTAGAAAAGGTCTCTACTTTCCCTGAGCTTTTTCTCTAGTGGAAAAGACACATGAACACAACAGATGAAAATACAAATGGTGGTAAAACCTTTAATGAGAATAGAATTGCTTCAGTAATCCAGAGTGCCTAGGAGTGGGGTGTTGGTGTTAGATAACCAGGAAGTAAAACATTATGTTGGATGGTCAAAGAAGTCTCTGAGAAGGTGATTTTCTGCTGAGATTGAATCATGACAAACATTGTAAAAGATTAGTGGGAAGTTCCTCTCAGGCATAGAAAACAACACCCATAGAGACTCTAAAGCAGGCATCCTCAAACTACAGCCCGCGGGCCACATGCCGGGTGTTTTTGCCACCGCTGTCTGTCCTGCTTAAAATAAGATATGTGCAGTGTGCTACAAATTTGTTCATAGTTTTTTTAAACTATATAGTCTGGCCTTCCAATGGTCTGTGGGACAGTGAACTGGCCTTCTGCTTAAAAAGTTTGAGGACCCCTGCTCTAAAGTAAGAAAGAGTTGAGAAAAAAATTTAAAGAAGGTCAGTGAGGGTTTGGAAACTAAGACATGGTGATTTTAAAGTTGGAGTCAGAGGCTAGGCAAAGAGAACATGTGTATTCAGTAAAAAAAAAAAAAAAAACCTTTCAATATAAATAAGATCCTGCCTATAGTTCAGACAAGATGAGATTCTCCAACTAGGGAATCCAAGGTAGAATTGGAGTTACCAACTGGGACCTTGGGTTTATGGTAAGAAACCTGAGTGATTTCTCTCTCTTCCAAGAATTTCCAGTCATTGCTAATACGAATCCCAAGTTCTACAACTTGATCCTTTCCATCATCTTTGCTTTGCCATTGGTGTCATTTTAAATTTCTAGCATTTCCTAAGAATTTAAACTTATGATATTGGTTTATCATTTTGTTTGCATTACACTCAGAGTAGGAGATGGACATGCAGGACCTGATATTACCCATAAACTCAAAGTGGCTTGACATTTAGAATAAATATCCCCAAACTCCATTAAGTATTTGCTAACCACATGCTTTCTAAACCATATTCAGAAACGTTCACTCAAACTTGCAGGATGCCTTTGGATCTTACTCTGATTCTCCAAATGGCTCTCTAGAAGCTTCCCTATGTGCCTTCATCCTCCCGGAGCTAATGGGTATCCCCTCCAAGGAACGTTGTGCGGCCTCATCAGCAAAAAGGCGGCATACCTGTGGTTTGGTACAGAGTGAGCTGGGCCAGGAATCTGGGGAGCAAGCCTTTATTCCCATCATTGCCAGTCACTCTGGGATCTTGAGCTAATCAAATCCTCTCTGTACTTTAATTTATACCCATGCAAAATGGAAAACATAACACTGTGACGGTGCTCTGAACACGAGCAGCCAAATCTGATGAGAACAAAATGCTTCAAGTATTTCACATGCTTTAAGCTCAAAGACATGACCTGGAAACCTCCAATCACAGAGACTAGAAACCCTTAACACCAAGAAAGGGAGAGTTTCAGTCTGTTTTGGATATGGGAATTTAGATCTAGCCATTCTTTCTTGTGGAGGAATATGATGAGTAACCAAAGCCTAGACTGTGTGAATTTTCCTTGAGGAAAGGTTTGACATTAACCTATTTCTGCCCATAATATCACATTAAACTAAAGCAGAGTGTGATGTTCCTTTAACTCTCTGTTACTAGTTTGGCCCCAGAATTAAAGGTTCCATTTCAACTGCAGTTCAAGGAAGTTTATGAAATCCTGACTTTGAGTAGGCCATTGTATTCCACTGAAGGGCAATTACATTGTGATTGCTTACAATGTAATGGGAAGATAAGCTCGATGAGGTGGGGCGAGAAAAGTGCCATCAAGGAAAACCAAATAAAGACTTGTGGAAAGTCAAGGGAAATGAGATTGTTCTGGTTGAAGAAACAAGTAGCAAGAGGTGTCTGAGTTACGCCTGGAAAGATTCCAGTAGGCAGCGAGCATGAATTGCAAGTAGAAGAAAATGAATGGGCAAAGAAAGAATGTGCAAGAAGCAAGAAATATTTGGGATGAAGGACGAAAGGCAAGTAAGAGCAGTTCTCAAAACTGGCTGCACGAATGAATTAATTAGAGAGCTTTTAGTAAAAACACAAATTTCTGGGCTTTTCCCCAGACTTTAAGAATGAACACTTTAGAAGGGCAGAGACGTAGATTATGTTGCTTTTTAAAATTAAATTATTTTGATTCTCCAAGTAATTCTAATGTGCAAGTAGGTTTGAGGGTCACTGGAGTAGGTTTTACCAAACTCTGAAGAACTTTGCCATATTTTGCCATTCTGTAGAGTACATGTTTTTCGAAATGTAGGTTTGAAAGTAAATTTTATAAGTCTCATTAAAATTGTTTACAAAATATCAGATTAGGATAGGAACATTTTTGTGAAAGATTTGTTGTTATTTTTGACTATTTGCTTATGTATATGTTTGTGTTCTGGTTCTCTACATAATTTAAAATATATTTCTTACTGATTTTTTTCAGTCAAAATTGCTATTGTATTTATTTGGGTTAGCAATGGAGCTCTATAGAAGGCTTTGAGCTAGGGAGTGACATTATCAGATTTGCACTGTTGAAAATTATTCAGATAGCACTATTTAAGATGAATTGAAATGAGGCAAAATAATAATAAAATATTAATTAGAATCTATATCCATTATGAATTTTTAAGAATACACATATTTTAAAAATACACATAAATTCTAAAATTATTTACATTTGTAATTGACATAATTCACATTGCCATTATTAGGCCAAAAGGCACATCAGAATTGATCAGGACTTTCAATTATGCAGAAAAGAAATTATTACTGAGCCTCTGTTCACCCAAAGATAGTGATACACCTCATTGTATGGTTTCTAGAAGGGAAAAATAAGAGGAGATTCTTGAATGTGTTACAGGCAATCCAAAAAGTGGCTTTTAGTTGAGAATCTTTAAATTATAGACACTAAAAAGATTGGAATAGATATTTCTCCAAAGAAAATGTACCAATGACCAATATGCACATTAACATCATTAGTCATTAGGAAAATAAAAATAAAAACCACATTGAACACATGCTACAACATGAATGAACCGTGAAGACATTATGGTCAGTAAATGAGCCCGTCACAAACGGACAAACACTATATAATTCCACTTACATGTGGTACCTACAGTCAGTAATCTCACAGAGATGGAAAGTAGAATGATGGTTTCCCGGGAATGCGTGGAGAAGGGAATGTGACTTTACTGTTTAATAGGTACAGAGTTTCGGTTTTGCAAGATGAAAAGAGTTCTGTAGATGGATAGTGATGATGGTAGCACAATGTTGCGAATGGACTAATGCCACTGACCTGAATACTTAAAAATGGCTAAGATAGGACATTTTATATTATGTGCATTTACCACAGTTAAATTTTTTTTAAAAATAATGTTGAGATAACACTTCCTACCCACTAGACTGGCTATAATAAATAAAAAAAAGACAAATAATAACAAATGTTGGCAAGGATGTGAGGAAATTAGAACCCGCATACACTGCTGGTGAAAATGTGAAATTGTGGGGCCCCTTTGGAAAGCAGTTGGCAGTTCTCCCAAAACATAAACATAGAATCCAGTTCTAGGTAGATTATATCCAGGGGAATTGAAAACGTGCATCCACACAAGATCTTGTATAGCATTGTTCAGAGCAACATTATTCATAACAGCCAAAAATTGTTAACAGCCCAAATATCTATCAACTGATGAATGGATGAATAAAAAGTGGTATATCCAGGCAGTGGTATACTATCCAGCCATAAAAAAGAACGAACTACTATAAATGCCACATCAAGCCACATGAAAGAAACCAAACACAAAAGACCACGTATGGAATGATTCCATTTGCAGTAATCTCCCCTTGTTTGCGGTAACAGATTCCACTGCGTTAGTCACCTTGATCAATCCTGGTCAGAAATATATATAGGAAAATTCCAGAACTAATTCATAAGTTTTAAGTTGCATGAGTAGTGTGATGAAATCTCATGACATTCTGCTCTATGGCACTTGGGATATGAGTCATTCCTTTGTGCAGGGTATCCATATATACGTACTACCTGCCCAATAGTCCTTAGTAGCCACCTGGTTATCAGATCAATTGTTATGGTATCACAGTGCTTGCTCCCAGTGCTTGTTTACTTCATCCTATGTAATAATCCTATATAATAAAAGGGTAATATGCTAATTGACTGAATGGTGGAGGGCCGAAGGGCAGACGCTCAACTCAGGAGCTGCCCCCTGATGGTCGGTGCACTCCCACAGGGGGAGTGTCGCTCAGCCACAAGCAGGGAGTGGGCCTAAGTCATCAGTGGGACATCCCCCGCAAGGGCTTCCAGATTGCAAACAGGTGCAGGCTGGGCTAAGGGACCCCCTCCTCCCAGTGCATGAATGATGCGCACCTGGCCTCTAGTGGTAAAATAAAGGCAGTGACGTGGCAATTTGGATATGCCAAAGAGAAGCCGGAAAGTGCTACTTTATAATGAAAAGGTGAAAGTTCAGTACTATCCGTGGCTCAATGACGTTGAACAAAATCATGTGATTCCAATAACTATTGTACTGTTATTTCATTACAGTGTCATATACAAAGGAGGGCTTTAAAAATGTTAAGTAGTTAAATCTCAGAATAATATAAGTGTCTAATCAATAGGGCACTGATGAAATAAATATGCTACATCTATGCCATAGAATATTACATAGTTCTAAAAACAAATCAAAATCTCTAAGTACTGAAATGAAGTAAGGGGGAAAAGCAAGATGAAGAAAAACATATATAGTATGCCAGGAGAAATGAATGAGACAGAGAATTTCAACTGGATACATCATCTTTTGAGTTAGGAATTATGTGAATGAATAACCTATTCTGAAAACAACTTAAATAATAAATAAATTACATGGTCAACTTCATCCTGAAAACACTTATTTCCAGAGGATCTATGAATCAAATCTGATGTTTTAATGGGTAAACAATGTGCAATAACAGAAAAAAATATAAATAAATTTATTCTAAATATGGAGTACATCTAAAGCATAAATAGCAGTCTACTATTTAAAAACTAAATATTATTTCAAATAGCAGCCCACTACTTTCAGGACACTAAATAGAAGCTTTGACAAGAAAATCATGTCTACAAGGTCTTTGACACTTAAATATCTTAAATTCACACAGGAAAAGAAGCTTATATAAACTTCAGATATGAGAAGACCTGGGTCGTGATCTAATATTGGTCATTTACACAACAGAATAGGAATTTTGAAATGCAAAGACAACCCTTGTGGAAGACTCACTTTTTTTACACGGCAAGTGTGGTAGATTGTAAAATACAGCGCTAATGTCACCCATCCTGGTACGTATACACCCTTACAGTATGACTTTGCCCCTGCTTTCATCAAGCCTCTTTCTTAACCCCTGTGCATGTGCACTGGCTTTGTGTTTTGCTTTGATCAGTAGAACACAGCAGTAAAGGTATTATGCTATTTCCAAGGCTAGACCTCAAGAGGCCTTGCAGCTTCTTATCCTCTTGGAGCGTTTATTGTCCTGAGACCACATAAGGGAGCTGGTCTAGCCGACTGGAGGATGAAAGGCCCCGGCGGAGGTGCGCAGCCCACGGCCAGCACCAACTGCCCTTCATAGGAAGGAGGCCATCCCTTTCAACCCAGCTGAGCGTTGGGGATGCTCTTTTAGGTAAGGCCGAAGGAAAACCAGCTGAGGGATAGCACAGCCAACCCACAGAGTCATAGGTAATAATAAATTGTTTTATGCCAGTAGGTTTCAGTGTTTGTTATAAAAAAAATACTCACACACACACAAAATGAAGTCAATTAGAAAGGTACTGTACTTTGATTTTACCCAGCACAAACTGTATCCTGTGTGAGTCAGGATCTTTGTTTTATGCCATCGTGGTATCTCTACGCTGTGCCTATTATAGTCTGCCACACACACCGTAGGCTCTCAATAAATACTTGTTAACTAGCCCCAACACACATATTAGCCTTTGGGTATATTTATATTTCTAAATGTACTAATTTACTAATTTGCAAACTGCTGAAAATCAACATAATTATCATCAACAATTTGTATTGCTCTCATATCACAAGTGAAACAATAGAACATGTAATTGGGATATTGCTCCCTGGCTGCGGTGGATTATAACAACTGTCATAATAATGCTGGTAAGATTATACAGTGAGTTAGCCCTCAAATGTGGGTTAATAAATGAACCAGCGGACTTCTGTAAGTGAAACCCTAAGACCATTTTTTAAATTGCCACTAAAACTGTGCTGGGTAGTCCTAATAAACAGATCAATGAATCTGGGCAATGGACCAGACATCCTTCTCCCGATAAACTAATAAGCCCTTGCAACTTGTTTACATAGCTGTCTCACTTAATACCAACATCACAAAAACTGATCCAAAATAACAACAGTAAATATGCTGCTCAGAAAGAAAAGTAAAAGCAAATGAGGAAACGAAAATGTCAATATAAAATCAGTTATCGCAGTGATAAGGAACTTTATAGATGCTAGCTTACTCTTTTAAGTTGGCTATATCATTCCCAAATCAGAAGACCCTTGGCATACCACCAAATTCTGTTCCAATAATGGAATGCTAAAGAGCTTGACCGACAGAGGCTACACTATTATAAAGTGTTAAAAAACACATCAATCTGAACTGCAAACTATTGTGTGCACGCATATAAGCATAACCAATGGGCACAGACACTAGCTGGGTGAGGGCATGTGCTGGGGGAGGGGGACGGAAGAGAGGTCAGTGGGGGAAAAGGAGACATATAATACTATATATAATATTTAAATAATACAGAATTTAAAAACATATATCTATACATATATGTATTCCAAGAGGCTTTAAGATGTCTTGCTGCTGTCCTCGGAATCTCGGGGAAACCACACACAAGATTTCGGATAGGCCTGTGTGATCCAGGGAGTGGATATTGCAAGAGGCTCCTGGTCAAAAGATTTCCAGAGAGCACTGCTGGAGGCAGAGAAGGAGGGTCAGCGCTCCCAGCTGGTTTTCCTCCATCTCCGGGGTTCCACTTCAACCAGCCCACCCATCGTAGAAAACACTCAGATTCCAGGCATGGTGTGACTGGCTTGTGTAGAACAGAGAATATTAAAAGAAATGAAATTCATTTCATTATTCATCAACTAGCTACCTGAAATGTGCAAGCTGTCTAAGGGCTCGAAGAAGGGCTCATCGGTGGGTAATGTTTGTCCTCAGAAAATCTGTAACCAAGCATTGTTCAGTTCACCGCTGACTTTAAGGCCCAAGACTAGAAGACTTTAATTACACAACCCTTCCGAGGCAGCTGTGCGAAGACCCAGGCCTTGCTGGAGGGGTGGGGTAGAGTCGGAGAGGGGTGGGGGAGAACCTGAATTCTGTTTCTGATGCTTCTATGCACCTACTGTGACAGTGGCCAATGACAGAAACTCTTGGAGTCCCATTTCCATAGACAGTGTTTAACTACTCCCGCTTCACCTCACAGCTTCACCTTCCCGTCCTCCGCTCTTTAGTTAAAAAAGGTATGTATCCACACAGGAAGGAGCTAGTCTTCACCTCCATGGGAGAGCAGGCACCTGGACACACTTGTTGAATAAATGTGGAGAGAGCCATTGCGGTTGAAGAAAAGCTGGGAGCCTGTGAATGTAGAAATTCTGAACTGTAAAAGCTCTTCCTCTCGCTGGGTCCTGTCACATTTTTGAATGTTAAGACTTAGAAGACGTACTTGTGAGCTGGGAGCTAGCTGCCTTTGACTCTGGAGAATGTGGTTTATACTCTTACTTTTTCAAAAAAAGAACAAATACACTTTGGGTTATAAAAATATTATAGAATTGTGTGATATTGAACCTAAATCACTTTCATCTATATTCCATTCCAGGCCCTCTCAATATTTTAGTGCATGTTCCTGACTCTGGTGAAGGACCCGACAGGAATCTACAACATAACTGGCTGCAGCTGGCTAGAAGCTTTGAGGAAGTCGGTGCAGAATCCCCATGGTCATTTAAATGTTATTTCAGGGTAAGGAAGCAGAAAAGCAGTCTGGATAAAAAATCCTACTCGGTAATAAATACTTGAAAAGGTGCTGGCAGGTGCCTTGAGGCCAGGAGGATACTCATCCATGAAATGGGTATCGTCTTCATTAACCCAGATGCAAGTGTCAGTAACTGGAAAATATCTTTTCCTCTCTATGTACCCCAAGTCCCAGCTCAAGCCCCTACCTTTTCCATCAGCTTTTTGCACCCACTTACTGGACATACCATTCACGTTACCCTGCAGATAAATTAATGTATAGCCTTATATACATCAACCCTCAAATATTATTCAGATGAATGAATGATGAAAACTGCACCATTGATAGAAACCTTCATTAAGGTCAACAAGTGTACCTTAAGATGAAACTAATAAATCATCAGATTTGGGTCAAAAAAATCTTCAACAGTGCACTGAGTGCATCCAATAGTAGAATCTGACATCAAGAGGGACATACTTAAAATATTTGATACTTAAAGGAATTCGTTTCTATTTACTTTAACAGTAAAATTATTCATTAAATATCTGCTGAGAGATTGTTCAGTGTAGAGAATATATCTCTGTAGCCTTGTGTCCCTCAGCACTGAGCACAGTGCCTAGCATGTAATTGGCACTCAATAAATATTAGATGGATTATTGAGACGAAGAAAGGCTCTATTGACATGAATACCTGGGATCAACTGATAAAATTTTCAAGTATTTATGTAGAATGAATAATATTTCAACATTGCAGAGCTAAAATATTTTCGTAATGCTATAAATTAATTGAGGAAACAGAAAACAATGAAAAGCAATTGTTATTTTATTTTTATTTTACTTTTATTGGTGATATATGTTCTTAAAAAAACAGGAATTACTATTTTATGTTCAGTAAAAATGACCTATATTTGTTTTACAAAACAGTCCATCTAAAAATTAAAGTCTATCTGAAAATTAAAACTCAGTTAAATAGAATGCTATTTAAATTTTTTGAAATTTCCATTGTCTACCCTTCTATTTTAGCAGAGAAAAACTAAAGTGATTTCAGCATGATTCAGTGTCATTATCATCATCCTCTGATTCCTTTTGGGGGGAAACGTTTACAAAATTAAATTAGGTATTCTCTGGCTTTTTTCTCTTAAGCTACAGAGGAAAAAAACTTGAGAGACTATTATGTATTTCTTCAGAAGATGTAATTCCATTATTTTCTTCCTATGCTTTTACAATATATAAAAGCACTATAGCACCAGTGAAACACTTTTGTGTGAGAACAGTTTAAACATTCTCTTATATTAACAAATCGTAGCTCAAAATTAAAGATAGTGTCTATTATCAATTTTTAAGTTATAAAGCATTGAATACCTTCTAATTGCTATTTCTGTGATGCATACCTGAGCCAAGATCCATCGCTATTAGAGCTTATTTATTTCAGTGGGGGGAAAAACAAGACAAAGAAAAGTTATTAAAACTTCATAGCATGTCAGCTATCCATGTTCCTAAAGAGAGGCTCCCTCATCTCCTAGAAAGAGAGGGTGCCCAGATAGAATTTGGTTTCAAATTCAGATTCTTCTACCAACCAGCTATGTAATCCGGAGAAAGTTTATATAACCGCTGAAATGCAGAGCTCTTCTCAAGAACATGGCTTTAAGAGGTTGAAATTATTAAATTCGCTAACAAAGAAAAAGGGTCTAATGATACCTCATTGAGTGCCAATTCCAAGTATCATGGTGTCGATATTTCATATGCTAATATAATATCCGTTTTCAGAGGAAGAAATTGAGACTTAGAAGGGTTGACTGTTGCTTTGAAGTCACACGGTTATTAAGTTGCGTGGGTGGGGCTCCTTCAGATCTGTCTGACTCCAGAGTATATGTCTTTAACCACCACATTTTACTGCCAACGGTTTCCCATCAAGCTAGAGAATAAGGAGCACGCAAATAATAATCCACCGTAAAATACAGTAAATGCCATAAAAGAGGTCATCAAGAGGAAGTGGGAGGATGTAACATTATTTCCAGCTCCTAGGTCTTTATGAGAAGGTTGCTGATAAGAACCGAGTTCAACCAGGGGGAGCCAAGAGATGTGGTGGGATTTTGGAGTCTGAAACAGAACTTTATGTACTTGGCAATCTGGGGAAAAGCCTGCACATTGCCATTCTCAATGGAGCTTCATTACCAATTTTTCATCCTCGATGTTCTGAAAAACCCTGTTCAATTCAGTTACTTGACTGCCAAATTCTGAAGAAAGATTCACAATCTATTCTTGCGGTATTCAAGATTTATTTTCCCCTGACATGCCTCGGGATCAAAGGCATCTCATGAGTAGCAGAGTCCTTACAATAACAGGGACTCTTAAAAGTAGTAATTTTTCTTCGCTCTGACTCAGAATTACTCCTGACTCCTACTTGCAGGGCCAGCCCGAACCCCTCCCTCTGTCTCCCTATTTTAATGGTTGGTCCTCTGACCCATTTCCTTAGCCCTTCTTTCTGCTCCCCTTTGGTTAGTAATACTAAGGGTGGTCCTGCCCAATACTGGCCCTATGAGTTGACTTGCCAATAAGTTGTGGCCTCCTGAGTCAAGCTAGATGTGCCTTCTAGGACCATGAATATTTCCTCAAAGTGTATCATGTAGGCAGTGACCTGCTTTTTAATAATATGACCAACCCTGCTAATCAAAGACATATATTCTACCCCCAAACAATACAGTTAATCTATACAACATTTTTAAGGCTCTTTTCTTCAAAAAGACCTTAGCAGATTCTGATATCTAGCCCTCTCTTCTCAGAGGATAAGCTCAGCATTGCCTAATCTGAAAAAAAAAAATGAATCTACTTTTAAAAAAGTGTTTCTAAGCATCCCAAGTCTAGATTTTTAAAAATATATATATTTTTATTGATTTCAGAGAGGAAGGGAAAGGGAGAGAAAGGGAGAAATGATAAGAGAGAATTATTGATCGACTGCCTCCTGCACACCTTCTGCACACCCCACACTGGGGATGGAGCCCGAAACCTGGACATGTGCCCTGACCAAGGATCAAACCAGAAGGTTCATAGGTTGACGCTCAACCACTGAGCCACTCCAAAAATAAAAACGGAGCTACTTTTTACTCCATTATACATTATTGAGTGCAGGAACCCTGTGCATTTTTCTATTTCTAGTGTTTAGAATAATAATGGAGACAGAGTAGACACTCACATATGCTGAATGAATAAATGTGCTTAGCAAGTATTCTTATATCAGATGCCTCTTTGCTTTTACCCTATATGTAATAACAAAAATGGGAGGCCTCTCAGATATCCCGTAGGCTTACTGTATTTCAACTAGGTGTGCTTAGGGATAGGTGGTTAAGAAATCAGTTCCATACTGTCACATCTCACTTACCTGTGTTCAGCTACAGAAGAGTGAGAAAACAGTTCCACAGTGTTATGTAAACAGTTATACACAGAGGAAGGGACTCTATACATACGTGAAATACTCAAAATCCTCAAATCCTGCTGTTTTCCTTTACTCTTTTACATGAACTTTTTTTTCCACAATTTATTTAATGTATTTGAAGAAAAGAGTCCTAACATTTTTACATATTAAGTTTGCATTAGAGTGGAAGCTGTGTTTCTGACTCAGATGGCTGAGGATTGCCATCCTGGCAGGGACAGCCCAAATCCACTTCCATGGTATAAAGTTGACACTGGAAGGTGGCTGCCGGGCAGGGACCTCATCAGTCCCCAGCTCCTTGCAGCGAGGTGAAAGTGTGATTCCACCAGAGAATTTTAAGGGCTGGGTGTGCGTTGTGGTGCCCACCCTCTCCCCATCTGTCGACTGAATGCAGGTGAATGTGAATCCCTACAAGATGGTAGAGCCACAAGATGGAAGGACCCTCATCTCAGTTACCATCTAGAGGAAAAGCCAGCTGCTAACCCATTATTGTATGGGAGTGAGACACTTTTTTTATTGTATGCAGCCACAGGATTTGTGCATTTGTCTCCCGCAGCAGCGAGCACAAATCTGGTGCCATCTTTATCAGATTGTGGTGGAGGAGTGGGGGAGTGGCTCTGACACTTCATCTGAGGTATATCATTCTTAGGTCCAAGACAGAAAGTGAAACATGGAATCAGGGGAGTGTCAGATCGTCTCTGTTTAGATTCCAGGAGACAAATTAGAGGACAAGACTATATGGGGACAAATTATGCTGGCAGCTAAGGCTGAGGGAGGGAGCCATGAGCCTCTAGGGAAGGAGACTGCTGGGTTGTGGGGGCAGGTGGGGGCGGGGGGAAGGGAGCCTGAGAGGTTGTCTAAGAGAGAAGCTGAAAAATGGCACCATTAGTAATCCAGTGTATTTTAGATACCAGATTTGCAAGGAGGGTTCCAAAACGAAAGGAACAGAGTAAAAGGCAAGGCTTCAAAATTGCATCTGGGAGGAGTGAGCACTCTGAGCATGGAAGAGGGGTGTATCCACGGTTTTCCAGATGTGTCCAACTGTGTAAGGGCAGGAACCTGGGCTGGGGGTGGGACGGTGGGGTAGTGGGCATCCTACCTAGCAACCTGCTGGGGTATGGAATCCCAGAGACCCATAGGGTATGGAGAAACTCCAGGTAACGGAGATCCCTGGCCAGCAAAGGCCAGGTAGATAGGGCTGATTTTCCTGTGATGGGGTTAGGGAATCTGCCACCTGATAATGTTATGCAAAGACCAGATGCTGGCTTCAGCCCTTGGGGATTCCTGTCAGTAGAAAATGATGTATACACATACTCAAAAGTGAGAGCCACAAGCATGAAGTTTGGTAAAACTTTATTGGCTTCTAGGAAGGAAAGAGTAGACTTCTGGGTACTTACTGCAAATACCTGGGCAAGAACTGACACAGACCCCTGCCAATTGGATGAAGCATTCTATAGCTATTGCTGTGCACCAGGAACAAAGTAGAACTAAACTGACAACTGCTTGGCCTGGTTCACCTCACTTACATCCATGGTAAAGCAGTGTGGCCAGAACCACACTGAAGGCTCAGTGAGCATCACTGTACAAAACATTCTCTGTTCCTCTGTGTGTATTTGTAGCAGACTGGGCCATAGATTTGGGAAGATGATGGAGAATAGTTATTATGGAAGTGTGAACAACTAAAACTAAACTTCTCTGCCTGGAATCCATCCTTCAACTACCTTGCCCATTTTTTTCCCCTCCTTTTACTTACTCAGTGTCAGCTCCCTAATGATTTACAATTTTATTAAGCACTAGAGACCCAGGGCATGAATTCAGGCCTAGGGTGGGGTCCCTAGGCCTGGCCAGCGATCAGGGACTATCAGGGCCGGGCCGATTGGGGCCTGCAGGCCAGGGAGAGGAACAGGGTGCTGAAGTTTGGCTGCTGGGCCCCAAGGAGGAAGCTGGCTCTTGGTCACCCAGGAAAGGGGCTGCATCCATCTCCATCCAACCCTGGTTCTCTGTCCCAGCCCAGGGCTGAAGGCCCTAGCAGGATTGGGAGAAGAGGCGATGGTTGCCAGGTCAGGCACGGAAGGAACGGACAACAGATGCTGCCACTGGTGGCTGGCCACAGGAGGTTGGCTGTAGGAGCACAGTGACCAACCAGGGGCAGCTCCTGCATTGAGCGTCTGTCCCCTGGTGGTCAGTGTGTGTCATAGAGACTGGTCATTCCAGTTGTTCTGGTCATTTGGTCACTTAGGCTTTTAAATAGAGAGAGCAGAGGCCCAGTGCATGAAATTTGTGCATGGGGGAAGTGTACCTCAGCCAGGACTCTACTCGAGGGATCTCGTAATCTGGGTTCCCTCAGGTAGGATCCTTAGGCCTGGACAACTGTCAGGCCCTATCAGAGCTTCCCTTCCCCCTGGCTACCAGCAACTGGCCCCACCCCCACTGCTGCCACTGCTTGCCATCTGTGTGACACTGCTCCCCCTTCCCCGTCACCAGTCTCCTTCCTCTGCAGGAAGCAGTCATGGGGTATGATCACTTGGCTGGCCTGGGCCTCCCTCTGTGGGGTGATTGCTGGTCAGCCTCATATACCCGCCACAGTGCCACTGACTGGTGGCCTGGGCCTCCCTCTGTGGGGCGATGGATTACTGGGCCCCCAGATTGATCACCCTGCAGAGGGACACCTTCCCCACCTGGTCAGGGCTCTACCATCAATCGCCACACATAGAGTGGCCTGGGCCTCCTTCTGCAAAGTGATCATGGGGAGATAATGGGATCCCCCAACCAATTGCATTGCATCTGCCTTGGCTGGCCTGGCACCAGTGTGTGTCATAGCATGGTCATCTGGATGGTCATTCTTCTATTTTGTGGTTTGGTTGATTTGCATATTACGGTTTTATTATTATAGATAGTAGTCAGCTCCTACTTCTGCATTCTCTGCCCTCACTGTCCATGTGCAAGCTGGCTCCCCTTTGGGCTCTCTGTTCTGGCTCTCATTCCCCTAACCCCAACCAGCTTCTGCAAAGGGAAGGCTGCAACATAGCCAGTGCTTTCTCACTGAGGCAGTGCTTTTCTCACTGCCAGAATTATTAAATAAAAACACAGGACACCCAGTGAAATCTGAATTTTAGTTAAAACAATAATTAAGATACTGCCTGGAACATACTTACACTAAAATTTTATTTGTTATTGAAATTTAATACTGCTTGGCATGCAGTAGATGTTCAATAAATATTTGTGAATGAATGATTGACTAACTCTTCTTTAACTTTGGAGATGATTTAGAATGATCAAGCAATTTTCCATTTCAATGCTAATACCAGGGCAGTGGCTTAGGGAGTAGGTGTGACAAAACTACCTCTCTCTCTATCTGTTTCCTAAAATATATAGTTTAGGATTAAGCCATTGTCATTCTGAATGATATTATCTGATGGGAAAATTGTTGGCATAAGGAGAAACTGGGTTAAGAGAAGACTTAGAATGAATTTAAATTTTGACCACTTAGTATTTTTTGTTACATTTTGTCAGAACTATTAGATTCTAAGCTTTTGATCCACATTTTCTTATTTCTCTTTGTGTCTTTAAAAAATATGTTTTTATTCAATTTTTAGAGAGAGAGAGGAAGGGAGAGGAATAGAGAGATAGAAACATCAATGATGCCTGCAACCTGGAATCAAACTGGTGGCTTCTTGGTTCCTGGGTTGATGCTCAACTGCTACACTAGCTAAGCCTCTTTGTGTCTTTTAACTGCTTTCCAGATAAAAGTATTTCAATTAATGTTGGAAGGAAAGAAAGGGCAGAGGGAGGAGATCTAGTAATTAATGGGGAAAAACAAAGAGAAAAATTAAATGCTTCATAATAAATGGTTTAAAAATGATCTCTGAATAAACAAAACCTAAAGAACCATCAAAAGTGAATTCTCTTATTCTAATGAACATGAAAAGTTTTATTCAGTTTTGGGAAAATTCACTCTAATTCATCAAACACTTTTTTGAGTGTCATTACATATAAAGTCAGTGTGATAAGCAGTCTTAGCAGATAGAAAGTCATTTCCTTCAAAAAATGTACTACCTGATTTTGTTGGGGTGAGGGAAGGGATATAGAGGAGAGAAAAGTAGAAATAAGCTTAATTTGAGCTAAAGGAAACTGTGTCATAAGAAAGGGACAAAAAGACAGAATAAAGGAGATCATGTTTGGTTGCAAATATCTGGAGAGGAAGTACCATCTGAGTGAACTTTGAGTGGTGTCCATAGGGAAGGTATTCTAAGTTAACTGCATAGTTTGAGCAAAGACAGAGGTGGGAAAATCCAAGGTCTATTTGGGGAAAAGCAAGGGAAGACATCTTAGATGTATATCACAGTGATAACCCTACACATTTTTATATTCCAAGAATGGATGTTAACAATCCTATATAATAAAAGGCTAACATGCAAATTGTCCCCTCAACTGGGAGTTCAACCAGAGGGGGGGGACCCGGCCTGCCAACCTCCCATGTCTTCTCCCCCTGGCCAGCCCACCCTGCTTGGGGTTAATGGGGCGGGCTGGCCAGACCCCACCTGTGCATGAATTCATGCACTGGGACTCTAATTGAAGAATAATCTACACTAATAAAGGAGAAACATGCAAATTGGTGTCACTCTGCTACACCCCAAGCCCACCAGCCAATCAGAGTGACTATATGCAAATTAACCAAATCAAGATGGTGGCCAGCAGCCATGGAGCTGGAGCAAGCAGGAGGCTTGATTGCCCCGGCAATGGAGGAAGCCAAGATTCCCGCCTGCCCTGGCTGGCTGTGGCCTCCATTGAAGGCAACGAAGTTTCAACTATAGAAGATAAATCCCAGACATCTGCTTCTAGCCAGCCTCGCTGGGAGCTTGGGTTGCTGGAGGACATGGCCAGCCTGCAAACAGCCCTCAGCCCCTCACCCAGGCTGGCCAGGCACCTCAATGGGAACCCCACCCTGATCCGAGACACCCTTCAGGGCAAACCAGCCGGCCCACACCCGCGCACCAAACTTCTATCCTAAATAATAAAAGGGTAATATGCAAATTGACCCTAACAGCAGAACCACTGGGAATGACTGGTCACTATGACACACACTGGCCACCAGGTGCAGAGGCTCAATGCAGGAGTTGCCTCCTGGTGGTCATTGTGCTCCCACAGGGGGAGCTCTGCTCAGCCACAAGTGAGGCTGACGGCTGCCAGTACAGCAGTGGTGGTGGGAGCCTCTCCTGCTTCCTCAGCAGCGCTAAGGATGTCCAACTGCAGCTTAGACCTGCTCGGGGATCAGGCCTAAGCCAGCAGGTGTACATCCCCTCAGGGGTCCCAGACTACAAGAGGGCACAGCCCAGTGCACTAATTTTTGTGCACCAGGCCTCTAGTGCTAAATAGGTGCAGACATCTCTGAGTCCTTTTTGAATGAAGCAGCCTGGGATTACATACATGCATATGCATATATACACATACAATCACATACAAGCACACATGTACATAAAGACATAAAGCTCTTAAAAGTTTTTCTTCATTGTCAAAACTGCCTGGCTCAACCACACTTGAGTATTTCGATGCCAGTTTTATCCATGAGCTCTACTACAGCAGTAAAACTGATTCACGTAAGAACTCTGCAGTTGGGTTCTGGGAACAGCTTCCATGTGCTTTTTGTTAAATAATATGTCAGAATATCAAGAGAACTGAGTTATAATGCTCAGCACTGGAATGCTGCATCTTTAGCTACATATGCCTCCCAGCTACAATTTCATGTTTTTTTGAAAGCCTAATCCAGGCATTACATTATTGTCAGTGCCTCCCAAAATATTCCTTGCCAATTATTCTGCTTGTTTTCAAAGATTCTCTTAGTACAGGTATTTCCTGTTTTATTTCAAAATTAATGATAAATGATAGGCTTTTGAAGGTTTGGAGAATAAATTGTAGTCCAAGAAACATTTTTTTTATTATTGGATAGCCATTGCCTAAACTGTTCCAATCATTTTCCTTCTCTCAAGTTGAAAAGATAATTATTTTTTCCCATAGTCATACATTCTTGAGGACTTAAAGAATATATTTTGAGAAGTTCATTTGTGGAATAAATTTTCAAAATGATGCTCTTTAAAATGAGTAGAAGTTTTACTTTTACATTTATTCAGTTCTGAAGCATTGTCTCTGTAATAGCAAACATCCTTGCACGTAATCATTTTAATATGGGTTATTGCTTTTTTTCCTCTTTAATTGCCCAAAAACTTGAAAGAGGAGAAACGTTTTTGAATGAACAAGTACCCATTTTAGAAAGGATCCTTCCTTTTTTTTTTTTTTTCAGCGTTCACATTGGTAGTGATGGGATGGTCTGCAGAACGTCAGTTTTCTTTTATTTTTTCTTTAAGGAAATGATAGTATTTCAAGATGTCATAAGATCAATTAAACAATCCCGTTTCTTGTGCTAAAGGCTACCAGTGCACAAACTGGCGGGCAAAGAATATGCTTTGGTATTTGTCATCATGAAAAACACACATGCAATTCGAGTGTAAAAATTAGTTTTATTTTTTGCCTAGGTTAAACATAAAGAAGGCTTCTTCCTTTGGATTCTGAGTTTATTCTACTTTATTCCTAACACAGTGCCTGGAACTCTCTGTTTCTCAAGTTCTGTGCCTGGCGGGGGCCTCTTCTGACTTGGTTCAATATGCCGATGATCAGGATGCTCTTTCTGGCCGGGAATGAATGTGACTGGCACCACTCGCAATCCCTACAAACCTGGGCAGAGAACCAAAGAATCGCACCTGGCACGATTGTCTTGTCCAAGAAGGATGAAAACGGAGCATGCTGAGCTTCAACTGCCAGCATGACCAAGGCCGCCCGCCCTTCGCACGCCTTTGTTCTGGTCCCGAGAGATCACAGAGACCCAAGGTCACACCCAAACCTGACGAAGATCCTCTCTCTTCTTCCCAGTTGTTGCCGCTGCCTCTGAGGTTTGGACGCTAACCGTATGTTCGTAGCACTTTATATATATATATATATATATATATATATATATATATATATATATATATATATCACCAGTCTTATAAAAAAGAACTGAAAAAAAAGTTTGTGTGCATGTGTGTTACCATACACACACGTAAATTTACACACACAGGTATGTTCTGAAAATAAACTGAAAGGAATGAAAAGAGTATTATTTTCAGAATTTCATTGTGGTTCTGTTTTCCTTTGGGCAACAGTCACCTATTTTAATATGTTGGTGATGTTGATGTCCTTATGTTTATTGAAGTTATTGAGTTGCTTGTCACAACCACCTAGTGGGTTGGCAGTTAGCTCTACATGCTGAGAAGTAGGAGGAAAAGTAGTAGTGATTAAAAAGACATTTGAGTGCTACTTTGCCTCTGGCTGGTTTGCTTTGGACATCACAAACCCTTTTTTTTCAGGGTCTAATATTTTGGGAGTATGCTTGAGAAAACAGAGCTTCAGGAAAAGCTAAGAATGACCTCTCTCTGGCTGACTCATTCTCACTCTAAAGTAACGTCTTCACAGAACATGGTGAGAGTTCAAAGTCTGCTTTATGCTTTTCCCATACTTCCTACTACAGAAGAAAAACAATACTGTAACCCATTCATTTGTTTAATCTGTACTTTCATTTCAGTGGGAAAAGTACAGTATCCTTTTGTCATAAAAGAAAGCATGATGGCCCCACCAGCCTGGCTCAGTGGTTGAGTGTCACCATTCCGTTGGTTTGATTCCCAGTCAGGGCAAAAAAGCCAGGTTGAGGGCTTGATCACCAGTAGGGGGCATGAAGGAAGCAGCTGGTTAACGATTATCTCTCATTGATGTTTCTCTCACTCTGGCTTCCACTCTGAAATCAATAAAAAAATATTAAAAACAAAGAAAGAAAGCATCATTCCTGCCTTACAATCATCTTGATGTTTTTTCACCCCGTAAGCTGCAGAACTGGAGTTAAAGGTTCTCCTCAGAGAACCTGCTTTGAAGGAACATAGATCAGAACCCAAGAAATTCTGTGCCACAGAAAGAACATAGCATTGGGTTAGAAATCTGGACAAATGTTTAACTTCTTAGAGTTTAAATTCCCCCTGTAACTTTCCACAGAAACATTGGTGAAATTAGCAAACTGGTTCTCTATTCTAGTGCCATTTGCAAATTTTGTTTTGTCCAAATCCTATTGCTCAGTTACCTCAAGACTCAATGGTCAGGTCTTCCTGGCAGCTTTCCAGGTCCCCAAACTTTGAACTTGATAAATTTTCAAAATGCTGCTTTCCATTTTCTAACCTTGCTCTCACAAACTCCCATGGTTCTACTTTGCTGGTTTTCTCCAGCGTTTCTCTGCTGCTGCGACAGGAAGACGAAATCGCTCCCTGAACCCAGGTACCTGATGAGTATCCTCTGTATCAGAGCTGCAAACTGGCTGAGCCTTGGGAACACTGGGAAGTTGCTTACGCATTAGGTGTGGTGTGTAAATGTATCTACAGAGGGGGGCAAACGTAGGTTCACAGTTGTGAGTACTTGAAACAGTCTATTCGTGTATTATTATTTATGAAGTATTGTATTATGTTTAAAAATATGTTTATTGATTTCAGAGAGGAAGGGAGAAGGAGAGAGAGATAGAAACATTGATAATGAGAGAGAATCATTCATTGGCTGCCTCCTGCACACCCCCTACTGGGGATCAAACCCTCAACCTGGGCATGTGCTCTTGGCCAGAATTAAACTTGGGACCCTTCAGTTCTCAGGCAGATGTTCTATACACTGAGCCAAACTGGCTAGGGCTGTATTATTTTCCACATGAGCAACTGTAAACCTACTTTTGTGCCACCCTGTAATTAAATATATTGTGCTGATTCTGCTTCAGGAGCACACAGGAATGTTTGTGGTGACCTGTCACACATTGAGATGTACTCGGTCTCCTCCGGTTCAAAGATATAAAGGAGCCCTGGCCGGTGGGGCTCAGTGATTGGAGCGTTGGTCCTCCCACTGGAGGGCTGTGGGTTCAATTCCTGATCAAGGGCACATCCTTGGGTTGCAGGTTTGATCCCTGGCCCTGGTTGGGGCATGAGTGGGAGGCAACCCCTGGGTGTGTGTTTCTCTCTCCCTCACTCCCTCCCTTCCACTCTCACCAAAAAGCAATGGAAAAAATGTCCTAGGGTGAGGATTAACAAAAATAAATAAGAAAATTAAGATATGAAGGAATACTCTTTTTTTTTTTTTTTTTTTACTTTGTACGTCTTCTAAGGACCCTATTTTCTTCTAATTTACTCCTACTCACTGTGCACAATCCCAGTCCTCTTGTTCTGATGACTAAATCCCTAGGCTTTTACTTAGAGCTTCCAGTTTGCCAAATCATGTTATCCTCAAAAAACTACTTATAGTCCAGCCAATGTAGCTCAGTAGTTGAATATTGAGGAAAGGAGGTTCAGGGCACATGCCTGGATTGTGGGCTCTATCCCCACTGTGAGACGAGGTGTACAGGAGTCAGCAGATCAATGATTTTATCTTATCATTGATGTTTCTTATCTCTCTCACTCCCGTCTTCTCTGAAATCAATAAAAATATTTTTTAAAAAATGACACTAAACTCTTTCTAGTCCTTACGCTCCTCTTTCTCCCACCTTGTCTCTATATGTGAAAGAATATCCATTCCCATCGGCCCTGGATGCCTTCCTATCTTTTCTCCTAACAAGGAGGTTCCTCTGGCTTCTTATCCCTGAGCTATCGTCAATACCGTCACAATCTTCCCTGGCCTTGACATTCCTGCTGGCCTTGGTTGCTAGTGCAGTATCTTCTCCAACTGCATTTAGAATCTAGTGGGAGCTGGTTGCCTGCCTGGACTCCAGCCCTGGCCTAACCCTTCCCCCTCTTGGCAGGCCTTGCCCCGAGGGTGTGGTGACAGAGGGCTTTGCTGTTGCCATCTCCACTGCTGCCAGCTGGAGTCCAGCAGGGTTGCCATAGAATTGGGTTGCTGAGGTCGAGGCCCTGAGGAGGCTGTGGAAGCACTCTGGCCTCTGCACCCAGGTTAGAGTGAGCCAGATCACAAGGGTGGTTCTGTGCAACCAACGTGCTCTTTCCAGACAGCTCAGGACATGGCCTAGGGGGAAAGGCTTTCGGCTGCAATCTGCCAGAGCTGTCCGTGTTCACAAGAGACACATGAGGGACAGGAAGGAAAGCCTGGCATGAGAGTTACTGTCACTTCCTTCATAACTAGATTGTCACCTCCAGGAAAATGCCTCCACACTTCCAACCCTATCTTCTGGCCAAGCTAAAGCAGGCAACTTTGGTGTTTGCTGGACACCTCCACCCTGATGTCTTGCTTTAAAACAAAACTCATTTCTTCCTTCTCCAAGATCTATCCCCTACTCCACATTCCCTTATGTAAGTGATTCTCTTCTCCACTCTGGCTTCACATTACAGATTTATACCAGCTTTCTCTTTTCCTCCCTAAACACCAGTCTGTGACCAATTCCTTTAATGCCTCCTTTGAAATGTCTCCTTTTATTGATTTTATGGATAGTACACCACAAGAAATCAATAATATCACATCATTATATAAAACTATACAAAAATGCTACTTACTCAAGTGAATACTCTGCCCCAAAACTTTAATGAGTTCTAATTGCTTAGAAAACTAAAATTGAACTCCTTGATTTCACTTTCAAAACTGTCCTTCCTTGTTCATATTTAATATCCTCATGTTTCTTGGAAGGAATTGTTGCTCCCACCAATCAGTTTCTTCCTTGTGCATTTATTCAACAAATGTTGACTGAGCTCTTTGGGTGGTGCATTCTGTAGACTCCATTTACTGTAAACTTTTCTGCTTCCTGACTTTGTTCAAATCTAGCCCCCTACCTGACCTGCCTTCCCCACCTGGTTTTCATCCCAGGCTGAGGTCAGGTCTCCTTCCCTTTTTCCAAAGCCTTTGTGGCAGCTCCAAGTTTCTGGCTTCCCCCATCCTTTTCGACCTTTACTTTCCCCAATATCTGTGTTAGTCCTTGGTCCATACCTTCTATTCTCTTATACCTTGTCTATGTGTTTAAATAGACCTTTTATTATCAGTATCTGCTTACTTCTATATCTCTCTAATAAGATCAGTTACTCCAGGTCAACAGTTCTCAAATTTTGGTCCCTGATCAGCAGCATAAGTATTACATGGGAACTTGTCAGAAATGTAGGTATCCAGACCCCACTCCAGCCCTACTGAGTCAAAATTCTGGGTGTGGGGCCATGCAGTCTGGTTTTAACATGCCCTCCAGGGGAATCTGATGCTCCCTGGAGCTTGAGAACCACAACTCCAGGTCATGGATTTGAGGATGAAGAAGGCTTGGTCTGCCTGTTTATTCCCCAAGTACACTCGAAAAATATGAGGGACCCTTCATTTTCTGGTCTAGGTGACAGCTGTTGGAAAACTCTAAGTCTTCATTACATAAGTATATATAATGATTTCTTTTTACCCTTCTGTTTTCAAAAAATTACCTGAACCATTACAAAAAATAATAAAATTGAAAATTAAAATAAAGAAAAGGAGGAGGAGGCAAATATGCTACCCACAAGAGTTGTTACCGTTACAGCATCTCTGAGCTTGCTGCCAACAAGGAAAAGGGGAAAGTATAAGGTCTTTCTCGCTCTTTTTTTACTAGAGGAGGTAAAAATTCTATTTTTATAACTACATTTTTAAAAATTCACATGTGGAACTTTGTAAAGGGGACACTTAATTAAAAGATTAAATCCAAAGGTTTTTATAATATATGTAATCATGGTTTTTACATGATTGCTTTATGCTTATCACCATTATACAAATATGCCAATGCACCCTAACCGGTTTGGCTCAGTGGATAGAGCATCAGCCTGCAGACCAAAGGGTCCAGAGCTCAATTCCAGTCAAGGGCAGGTACCTTGGTTGCTGGCACATCCCCAGTGGGGGGGATGTGTAGGAGGTAGGTGAATCAATGTTTCTCTCTCATCCATGTTTCTAACTCACTATCCCTCTCCCTTCTGCTCTGTAATATATATATATATATATATATATATATATATATATATATATATATATTAAAAAAAGACAAATATGCCAATGCTTGGCAAATGCAAAGAAGAGGAGCTATGACTAAATCTGTGAAGAACTCACTCTGCCATTTCTTACAATCTGGTGACTGGAAGAGAGGAGTTAATTTTTGCCAGCAAGCCAACCACCCAGAAAATAATGTAAAGTGTCGTCTTGGCGTATGAGCCCTTCCAAGTGAGCCCTGTCGGGAGCAGGAAGGGTATGAGATGAGTAGACCATTATCCACAGGAAAGAGTAAACATCTAAAGGACAGCAGCTCTCTGAGAGATCCCAGGCCTTATCTGAGTGGCCCCAAGGTCACTAAACCTAAACAAGGTGAGATTGGATGGAGCACAGGTTCCATTTCAAGTAGAGGACTGAGTCAAATGCAGGGAGACTGGAACCAGAAGACAGAGCATCTGAGAGGTTAGACAAATCTCTTCCTAGTCCTGTCTAGCATGGAGAACAGTTTACAGGAATACAAGTTTTTATTGTGAGGATGGGATACTTTTATTTGGTGCTTGATAATAAGGCTATTCTGAAATTAGGTATTTAAACAAACACCACTGCATAAATTCAGGGCTGATTTCAGAAAGGACTGAAATGTAAATGAATTGATCTTTAGCAAGTCTCAACTGCCTTTCGGTATGGCCCTCTGTATACCCAAGCTGGATCTGTGCTATCCAATTTGACAATATTTGTATGACACATGGGTGCCAGGTGAGGGAACAGGGCAGCTTAGTTCCCAAGCACTGAATAACTCTTGACTATTGAGTGTTTTTACCTATTTAATTAATCTTACACAGGTAACTTTCCTAAAGACAGCACTATAATGTGTCTCCAAATTTTTGATAGAATAAATAGATGATAAAGAAGAAACATCACAAAATTGAGAGCAGGATTCCAGACTGTCATTACCAGCTGCATGACCTCATCAGATGAGATCATGTATAAACTTGCTTTAAGAATTGAAAAAACTATATGCTTTGGAAAATTAATCTTTTAAAAATAATTTCGCCCTAACTGGTTTGGCTCAGCGGATAGAGTGTCGGCCTTTGAACTGAAAGGTCCCAGGTTCAATTCTGGTCAAGGGCATGTACCTTGGTTGCGGGCACATCCCTAGTGAGGGGTGTGCAGAAGGCCGCTGATTGATGTTTCTCTCTCATCGATGTTTCTAACTCTCTATCCCTCTCCTTTCCTCTCTGTAAGAAAGAAATAAAATATATTTAAAAAAATAATTTCAAATACAGCCCTAGCCAGGTGGCTCAGTTGGTTGAAGCATTGTCCCGTATACCATAAATGTTTGAGTTCGAGTCTTCCTTAGAGCTCAGGTTCAATCTCCAGTTGTGGTGAATAAGGGAGGCAACTGATCGGTGTTTCTCTCTCACACTGATGTTTCTCCCTTTCTCTCCCTTCCTCTCCCTCTAAACAAATTTCCTCTGGTGAGGATAAAACTTTTTCTTTTCAAATACAGTTCATACTAAATTAAGAGATAACAGCTACTTCAGGGGAATAGCATGTATATTTCCGGGTATGTGTCACACATTCCCAAAGTCTTGTTCAACCCTGAACCCCAACTCACATGGTATTGTCTACTGAGTGCCTGTTCCCTGCAAGTTGCTAGGCAAGGTTAACAACCATTTCACAGATAAGGATATCGTAGAACCAAAATGTTAAATGCTTTGTTCAAACTCCCAGAAAGAGCAGGTCTTTTTAGACAGGGCTTCCATTAGAGAAGAAGAGAGAATAGTCATAACAACAATGACAGCAATGTAACTGACTGAAATGCTGCGCTGTGTCAGATATTTTCATGCATAATCATGGTAATCTTCATAGTAATCATGTGAGAGGACTGTTAGTCAACCAGTTTTAAAGTTGAGGAAACTGAGGTTTAGGAAACTGAGTCTTGAAGGGCTGCACCCTGGGAAATTCAGCGGAGATTAAAATCCACCTTTCCTCAAGACCTTGATTTTCACTCTATGTTCTACTGCCTCCCAAGGCGGAACAGGGATAAAAACCATCACATTTCTCACTTCCAAATCAATGAATTAATCAACAGCAAATTTAAAAAGTCTTTCCTAAAATTTAAGTCTTTCCTAAAATTTAAGTCTTTCCTAAAATTTAAGTCTTTCCTAAAATTTAAGGACTCAAAAGATAGCAATCTATGCCGTGGTTTCCCATAAGTTTTTATAGTGGCTTAGATGTATATTGTATTTAAATGGAATCTGGAAGTTCTCATGATCTATAGTAAAAACAAACAAACAAAAAACAACAAAATTATTGACAGAATTATTCCCCCTAACTTTCTCTAATTTAAAAATTAATTTCAACTGATCGTTTCAGAAGATCATTTTCTGGTTTTTCTTATATTTTCTTTAGAATTCTATATGTATCTTCATATAAAATGACCCAGGTGAGGAAAATAACCGATGTGAGGGAAAGGAATCCTTTGCTTTCTTTAGTGTAGTTGGGTTGATGTATGACAAAGAATGTGTGGAGGATTAAGCATGCCCCCCACCCTCCCCATCCCCCATATAGTGCTTGTTAGTTCCTACCTCCCAGCAAGTCTAGCTGTATAATTTGCAGGGCCCAGTGCGAAATGAAAACTAGGGCCCCTTGTTAAAAAACTATGAAGAATTTCAAGACAGCAACAGCAGAGCACAAGAGGACATGCAGGGCCCTTTTAGGTGCGGGCTCCTGGGAGACGGCTTAGGTCACAGGCTCATTAATCCTGCCTTGCCTTTTATTGCAGCCCCAGGAACACATCAGTAACAAACTTTCTTGCCTTGGTGTAGCCAGGGGATCAATATTCTTGGTGAGCACACAGTCGGCCTGGCTGAGGAGCTCATGGAAGGACACCTGAGGCTTTGTCTATCAGATTCACTCAAGGTCTTTTGTCTCTGGACCAAGAGACAAAACATAGGAACCTAGGTACAAAGATGCGATAAGCTATTTCCTTGTAAAAAGCCACTTGAGTGTTTTACTTAAGTCAAAAATCATATGAAATATTTTCAGATGTAAATGTAATAAGCTAAACTAACAATATTATGTTTTGTTTTGTTTTTCTCAAAAAGAGAATATATTTGACCTATGATCTTGGTAGCCATCATTGCTAGAATCTGACTCAGGAGGAAACTGAAAGGCCAGGGTAGGACATGGAATAAAGCACTTGTTTTGGGGGTTTGTCTCTCTTTCTGGTCACACTTTATTCATTCACAAACTACAGAGTTAAGGAGAGAAGTAGGGGTAGGGTGGAAACACAAGAATAGTACATGTCTTCTATGTGAAACTGTAGATTTCTTTTTAATGTTAAAAAATGGCAATCTTCTTATGGAGATTTCCCTAGAAAAATAATTAGAATAATTATATTTTAGAGGAAAACTTAAAAGATTCTCTTTCTGATAAGATTTTAATGACTGCCAAGTAAAGAATATAAGAAATATAATTCTTTGCACTATTTCTTCTCCCTTCTCAGCTTCCATGTAGATTTTTACTCAGGGCTCTTAAAATAGATGAAGGGGTATTTAAAAAAAATAAACAAGTTAAATAAACCATAGCTTGAAAATGCAGAAACAGAGATGCATGGTGGAACCCTGAAAAATAAATAAGCGATGTGGTTTAGAGCTTTTAAATGGAGTGATCAGTTTCCCTTGGGTGGGTTCCTGGGTGGAAGAAGTGGAGAGAAGGAATGCTATAAAGCTGTCACTGAGAGGAATGATGCCTTCCTTTGCACCAGGACGGATGGTCAAGTTTGCTTGTTAAATGTCATTTTGGAAAGCAGAAGCTGCCTTTGAAAGTATGAGATACTGTCAATAAAATAAGCAGCAGAACAAGCACACATGCTTTCAAATTTAGTGACGAAATAAAGGGGTACATTTTAGAAATAGGGAACAGAAAATGGAGGGAGGATTAGCTACATACACACTTTATAAAAAGCGAAGGGATCATGTATAGAAAACACCATTTAGGGAAAAAGATGCAGGGGTAGGGAACCTTTTTCCTGCAAGGGCCATTTGGATATTTATAGCATTATTTGAGGGTTATACAAAATGATCAACTTAAAAATTAGCCTGCTATATCTGGTCAGACATTTAATGAACTCACCTCTATTGCCTTGGTGGGGGCAGACCAAATAATTTTGTGGGCTGGATGTTCCCCTGGAAGAGGAAAAATATTAAATATCTTAAGAGGTAGATTTTATGTCTCTATACCCAGGATGGAGACACTGGCTTGAAGTACTCAACAGAAATTGAGGTTGAATCTCTAATACAAACTAAGTTAGATTTAAAAAGAACACACACACAATTTCCTATACTTGCCATAAAATTGTGGCAGACATTGAATCTGGATTTACATTGTAAAAAGTAAATGCCTTCGTTAATAACTTCACTTTCTGTGGTTGGATATCATGTTTATCCCAGATATTCATTCTTTCGGAATGTACTAGGTGCTGGGTATTGGGCCTAGTTCGAGAATGGGAAGGTGAATGGGGGTATAGAGAAGAAAAAATGTCTTCTCTGCCTATATTAAGTTCTCGACTAGGGCTCTCTAACAAAAGACAGATTAACAAGAGAAAAGCATATACACTTATTTAATGTAAGTTTTATGTGACATGGAAACTCTCATAAGAAAATGAACACCTAAAGTTGTGACAAAACCTAAGTGCCTATATATTAGGTTGAACAAGGAGAGGCAATCATGGACAAGTTACTAAAATATATGGGGAGACTAAAGGGAGATAAGAGTTCTTTTAATAAGGTCTGTTTGTGCAGAATTCTCTCTGCCTCGACTCCCATCTCTGGTGATTAGAATGTGTCCTCTTGGAGTAGGGAGGGCATCTTTCACGTGGGAGTTTTATCTCCTGCTTGCAGGAAGAAAGGGGTAGTAGGTCAGAGTGCCTTTCTTCCACCTGTTGTTTTTCAACCTTTTTTTCTTCTTTATTTTTTTTAGCTCAAAACAATCCTTATGCCAGTGTATTTTGCCAGTGTAGTGTATTTTGAGGCGGCATATTCTGATACCCTTCAAAGGAAAATGACATACAAAGACATAGTGAAAAAACAGTGTGGTCAGTATCATCAAGAGGCATGCACAGGGCACTGAGAAGGAATCTTCATCAGAATAAGCTGTGTGAATGTGTGTGAGGGATGCTCTTTGGAAGACTTCAGTGCTCTCCCTAAACAGAGTGGTGTAGAATGACTAGGAGTTGGAAAGGCCGGCAGCAGGGGTGGTGGTGGAGTTGCGGAGTAGAACAAAGTGCGAAGACGCAGAGGTGAGAAACAACATGGTGGTGTGAGCTTGGAACCACAAACAGTCTGCTTTTGGAGCATACATTGTAAGGCAGAAAGTGATGGGATGCACTCTTGGAGCGGAAGCAGGGCTTGTTGGTGGCATGGAGGTGTGGAAGGGTTTTAAATAAGAGAGAGTCCTGCTCCATGATTTTCATGTTAGTCCATTTCAGCCTTGTTACTGAGGATGGGTTTGAGTAGGATTCACTGGGGATTGGTACACAGTGTAGGCAGAGATGGCAAAGGCCTAAAGAAGACAGAACAGTTAGAAGCCAAAATTAGCAAGAATCCATAAAGGTTCTAGGTGGGAACTGGGGAGAGGCCAAGGGCAGGATAATAAGGAGCATGACTCCCAGGTTTTAGCTTAAGTGACTTGGTATTTATAGTCTCATGAGCTGATTTAATAAACACATATAAAGGAATATGTATGTCTTACTCAGGGTCCCCACAAGAAACAGGAATCACACTCAGGTGGCGCAATTTGAGGAGAGTTTAGCATCTAAGTTCTTAACAAGGATGTGGGCAGGGTATAAAGAAACCATGAGGAATAAGGCAGCCCCTTGAGATCAATAATAGTGGAGCGAGAGAAGAAGTGCTGTGATCAACCCAAGACCTGAAGGGAAAGGTTACTAGAACCTGGAGACAGACAGCTGACCACTGCAACCTCAGTAAGGAGTAATGGAGGCAGCCAGTTTGTTGCATCCTTATAGGGAGGTGAAGGAAAAGAGCTGAACACTCATTGTGGGCTCTTCTTCTGATCTGCTGAGATCCCTTGTTGGTCAAGGACAAGTGGGAATAGAAGCAGAGGGTAAGGAGTCCCATTGGTGTAAACAGGTGGAGTTTGAGATTCGTGAGGGACTCCTGGAGGACGTGTAGAATAATGTTTAGGGAGAGAATGGATTCAGAGGCAGAATTGCTTATATTTTCACCTGGGTTTTACCATTGACCAGATGTGAGACTGGACACTCTTCTTCTCTGTGCTTTAGTTTCCTCATCTATAGACTAGAGAGTACTAATCATACCCACCCCATAAAGTTTTTTGTGGATTATAAATGAGTTAACACGTGTAAAATATTTAGAATAGTGACTGGCATATAGAAAGACATAAATAAATGTCTGCTGTTATTACCTATTATCCATATGGAAATGCCAAGCCAGAAGGTGAATATATGAATGTGAAGGTCAGAGGGAAGGGAGATTAGATTCACAGAGTTTTGAGAAAATTTATGATACTGAATGAGATCACCAGGGAGAGTGTTGAGAGCAGCACTGTCCAGTAGAAATATAATGCTAGCTACATATGTAACTTATATTTTTTGATATTAAAAAGGGGTGAAAAAGAATCCATAATACTAAAAATCTAAAGAGGAGCAGTTGAAATTAATTTTGATAATATATTTTGTTTAACCCAATAAATATAAAGAATTAATGAGGTACTTCACTTTTTTTTTTTTTTTTGTACTAAGTCTTTGAAATTTGGAGTGTATTTTCCTCTAAGGGCACATCTCAGTTTGGACTAGCACATTTTAGGTGCACAAAAGCCACATGTGCCAGTGGCTGCTTTGGCAGACAGTGCTGGTCTATAGTCAGAAAAACAGGAAGACAAGGAGAGGTCTCTGAAAACATTCATAATTAAGGCTTTGGGGCAGGACAAAGAAACTAGAATGAAAACAAAAAGAAAAGTTATAAGAATTCAAAGAGTGTGGTGCTTCAGACTTCCAGGGTGTACAGAGTTTGAGCACTTTTGAAGACGTTCAGGTAGAGCAGGCAGTGTGGATACAACTGTGAAATGCCCACTTAATTTGGCAAACTGAAGATTGTTGGTGACTTTGGAACGAATTGTTTTTATAAGAAAAATGGTAGCCAGAGGATGGATATAAATGAGTTGTATGGTTGATCTGGAGGGAGAGTTGAGGTTATGGAAAATTTCAAAATTATTAGGGAGAAATAGCACACTCCAGAGCTTTTAAGTGATAGCATGAAAGAGATACAAGCTCAAAAGTGTTATAATCACTCACTCACTCACTCACTCTTTCTTCTTCTGGACATCACTCCTATGGCAGTATCGTCCTTACCATTTTTCCTTGCCTCTAGTCATCCACTCTTTCATACTAGTACCAGAGAGATTGTATTTGGTCACAAATACCATTAATGCCACAAATATTTATTGGGACCACCTTGTACATTGCTGTTTGCTCATTAACATTCATTTCTTTCCTTTCCCATTCTGTAAGCCTCTTGTTTCCACTTTGAAATCCATGTGCTTCTACAGATAAAGAATCTGTAGGCTACCTCATCTCCTTTGGCACACAGGTTGCTTCCTTGTGACATTTGACCTAAACCTGACAATTAGACTGAATCTTAACTTCTGCTTTGAAATGTTAGGATAAGAGTGATCTCTTTCCCTCCAGACAGTGTTGTATGCGGAGATGAGTCCTGGAATTGTAATAGCTATATTTACCCACAAGGAAATGTAGTGTGAGGATAAAATGGACACAGAGAGGAGAGCAGAACCAAGAGAATAACAGGCAAGTGAAGCCAGAGCCCAAACAGTAAGAAACTGGTTCAGGTGATGCCTGTGGTCTATCTTGAGGAATTTTGCTATGTGAACGAATTAAGTTTCCTTTATTTTTTAAACCAGATTGAATTGCATTTCCTATTACTTGCAACCAAGAATATTTACTCCGAAGCTTGCCATATGTCAATATTTTTGCTAGAATGTGGAGGTCATTTTACTACTTAAAATTCTTAAACAATTTTCCTTGCTTGTGGTGATGTTGATAATTAGTATAATCACATACAGAACAAAATCTCAGCTCCTTTCTAAGGAGTTTCAAGTGAAGCAATGCCCTTCCTAATATGACCTTGCCTACTTGTCCAGCTGTGGCATTTTATCCTATGATACTATTTGTAATTCTCCAAACATGTTCTGGAGATTTAAAAATATGGCCACAAATTATTTGAAACTACTCCAATTGTGATGTGATATATATATCTCCTCTCCTTGAATCTGGGTGGGCTTATGACTACATTGGCCAAGAGATTATAGCAGAAGTGGTGCCTAAGTGATTTCCAAACCTAGATCATGGCTTATTATGGGTTTTCCTGGAATACTCATTCTCTAGATGCATCCTCATTGGGCACTCCCGTTGGGTACCCAACGATCATACTGTGGGAATCTCAATCTACAGTGTAAGTTAAGGCCAGCTTAGAGCCATCGTGACTCAGGCACCAGAATGTGAGTAAAGAAACCTTCAGATGACTTCAATCACCTAGTATTTGAGTCACTGGCAGCCATTTATAGCTTCCTACAGTCTTTCTAGATGTACATTTACAGAGTGCAGATAAGCTGTCCCTGCCTTCTTCCGATTTCACAGGTCAGTGGACATAATAAAGGGCTATTTTACACAACTAAGTTTGGGATCCTTTGTTACATATGAGTAGATAATTAGAACAAAATTTGGACTTCATTAATTAAAATTTATTCTGAATAGAACATAATGTTGGAGGAAGGGAATATTAGCTCTTTCTGCTTGCCTGTTGAGCTGGGATATCAGTCATCTTCTCCAGCATTTGTAGCTCCCAGTTGTCAGGCCTCCAGGTGCTGACTAGAATCTATGTCATGGGCTCTCTGGCTCTAAGGCCTTCATGATGCACCATTTACTTTTCTGAGTCTCCAGCTGGTAGGTGGCAGGCTATGAAACTTCTCAACCTCCATGGTTGCATGATTCAGTTCCTTATGAAAAAATCTCATTATAGAGATGGATGGATGGACAGATAGGGAGACAGAGAACCCTTTTGCTTCTGTTTCTCTGGAGAACCCTGACTAATACAATAGGTTATATTATGGTCACATCTAGGTTTAATTTTTATCCCCCTAGTTACTCCTTGTGACCTTGAGTACACATACCCAGTCAGACTAGGATCTTCTTCTATATATTCCCTTTGAGCACTTGACTCAAATGCCCATTAGTGTCACTTTTAACACTAGGTGGCACATAATTATCACACTCTGCTTGCATCTCCATTATTAAGTTGATTTCTGAAGGAAAGGGACTTCCCTTATTCATTTTTTTAAACCCAGTGTCTAAAGCAGTCATTGAGAACCCCAGTGCATGTTTTTAAACTGATCTGTAGATAACATTTACTGTGTAAGTTGTTATGAGTTTCACTAGAAGCCCGATGCACAAAATTTGTGCAAGGGCCTCTGCCCCCACCCACTGCAGCTTGATCCAGAAGGTTGTCTGGTCTAATTAGCATATTATGCTTTTATGATTATAAATGTGAGATTCTGTATGTGATTGGGTGCCATAAACTAAAAAGTGCTTCTCAAATATTGGTGGTAATTAATATGGGCTATTGGCTTTGGTGGGAGGGCCACCCTAGTAACATGACTTCCATTTATATCAATGATTCTTTGACAAAGTAATTATAGTAGTAATCACTATTGTGCACTGAATACTGACATAGCACAATGGCCAGCACACAGTGCTCTTGGCCATGGTTACCTGATGTGTACAATTACTCTTTCTTATAGGAGATCTCTGGGCCTCAAGTTTTGTATTTCTTGGCTCTGATTTTTCTATTCTGCCAAGATCTTGTAAGCTCTCTTCTCCTCTAGGGACTAAAGCCTACTTTTGTTTTCCAGATGCTGTTGAGAGCCTGCTGTACCCAGGTCTGACTGGACCTATGGGAACATGAGACTGTAACTGGCTGGCTCCAATGATCACTACTGTTTGGGTGTATCTTCAGTAATAGTAATTGTCCACTGGGTCAGAAACTGTTGGGTGTTGGTGTAAACTAAAATTTTAAAAAATATAAATGTTTTATTGATTTCAGAGAAAGGAAGGGAGAGGGAGAGAGAAATAAATTGATGGGAGAGAATCATTGATTGGCTGCATCCTGTATGCCTCCCTACCAGGGATCTAGCCTGCAACCTGGGCATGTGTACTGATTTGGAATCGAACTGGCAACCTTTCAGTGTGCAGATGATGTCCAATCCACTGAGGCACACTGGCCAGGGCTAAACTAAGATTAAGTCAAGACTTTTTTGCTGCTCCTAAACTGAAAGACTGATTTTAAAATTCATTTGGAATTGCAAGGAATACAGAGTAGCCAAAACAATTTGCAAAGTTGAAAGATGGTATGGTAGTGGCATAAGAAAAAGATACAGATAAATGAAATAGAATTGAGAGTCCATAAAAAATTCTTACATTTATGCTGAATTGTTTTTTTGGGAGGGTATCAAGATAATTCAATATGGGGAAAAAATAGTCTTTTCAACAAATGGTACTAGGATATCCATATATGAAAGAAAGAAAGAAACTGAATCCCTACCTCACACATATACAAAAATAAGGTCAAAGTGGATCAAAGATATAAATGTAAGAGCTCAAACTATAAAACTTTTATTTTTAAAGATTATCTTTTAAAAATATTTTTTATTGATTTCAGAGAGTAAGGGAGAGAGAGTGATAGAAACATCAATGATGAGATAAATCATTGACTGTCCGTCTTCTGCACGATCCCTCACTGGGGATCTAGCCCGCAATCAAACCATGATCTCCTGGTTGACACTCAGCCACTGAGCCATGTCAGCCAGGCTCAAACTATAAAACTTTTAGAAGAAAACATAGGGACACAATTTTGTGACCCTAGGTTTAAACAGTGGTTTCTTATGTATGACACCAAAAGTACAAGTGATAAGAAAAAAAATTAAAATTTGAACTTCATCTAAATAAAAATTATTGTGCTTCAAAGGATACCATAAAAAAGATGAACATGGGAGAAATATTTATATACCACATTTATTTTATCTAGAATATATAAGTACTCTTACAACTCAACAATTAAAACACAAGCAACCCAATCAAAACATGGACTAAGGATGTGAGTAGACATTAATTCAAAGAAAATATTCAAATGGCCAAAAAATATATGAAATGGTATTCAACATAATTGGGCATTAGAGGAATGCAAATAAACCATGTTACACACAACAGGATGACTATAATAAAAAAGACAGACAATACCAAATGTTGGTGAGAATGTGGAGAAATTAGAACTTCATACACTACTGGTAAGTTTGTAAATGTCGTAGGCACTTTGAAAAACATTATGGCAGTCCCTCAAAATGTTAGATAAATATCCTATATAATAAAAGGATAATATGGAAATTGACCCTAATGGCAGAACGACCAGAACGATCACTGGACCAGTCACTATGCAGCACATTGACCACTTCTTAATCCCTTTCCCCGGCTGGCAGGCTCTGATCACCTGATGGTGAATAGGGGTCCAGGGTTGGGTGGTGAGGACTCAGGCAGTGCCAGGCCAAGGCCCCCACCCCGCTGGTTGCCTCACACACACAGGGAGACCCGTGGCAGGAGCAGGGCCAGGGAGCAGGCGGGAACAGCTGACATCTCAGTCCCTTTCCCTAGCCATAAGCTAGGGATCACCCAATAGCAAACTGGGAACCAGGGTGCCGGGAGGTGGGGCCAGCTTCGGGCAGCTGAGGAAGATGGCCCTGATCACAGGCCAGGCCTAGGGACCATACAGGTGCACGAATTTTGTGTTCTGGGCCTCTAGTGTACTATAAGACACAGCCCTTGTATTCCCAGGTGTAACTCAAGAGAATTGAAAACTGAGTCCATATAAAAACTTGTACATTACTGTTCACAGCAGTCTTTTTCATAATAGCTCAAAAATGGAAATAACCCGAATGTCCATCAACTAATAAATGGATAAACAAAATGTAAGTCCTTAAAATGAGGTATCTCTCAGCAGTAAAAAGGAATGAAGTGTTGATACATGCTATAACATGAATGAGCCTCAGAACATTATGCTAAGCAAAAAAAAACAATCACCAGAGGCCACATATTGTATGATTCCATTTACATGAATTGTCCAGAGAGGCAAATAGAGGGTTGGGCAAAAGTTGGTTTAGAGTTGTTTCTTCTTTGTCCCACTTTGTATGTACAGAAACAAACTAGACTAGTGGTTGTCAGGGGCAGGGGGAGGGGGAAATGGGGTATGATTACTACTGGATATGAGGTTTGTTTCTGAGGTGTTGAAAAAGATACAGAATTAGATATTGATGAAGTTTACAAAATTCTATAATGTACTAAATACCACTGCACTGAATACTTTAAAAGGCTGGGTTTTATTGTACATGAATTACATTTCAGTTAGGCTGCAGTAAAATAAAAAATATTAAGCTGAGATTTCCTTTTACTCCATGGGACACTCAAATTTGTGCTTGCATAAAAACTAGCTCTGAGGTGGTAATGGTTCATTACACTTTGCCTCATTCTTTTGTTAGTCATCAATAGTGTTTTCAAACTCTTGAATGAAATACACACTATTAAGCTGCAGCAATCTATTTCAAAATATATAAATATTTTGTTCTATTGATTACATTGGGATTGAAAAAAATAATCAAGGTCACTAGGCAAAGTATATGAATCTAAGATAATTAAAGGATTGACATGTAATAGTATTTACATAAAATCACCTGTTTCTAAAGGTTTTAGTTTGATCATTAAAATTCCCTTTCATTGCTACTTTACTACCATTCCCCCAAAGAAGTTTCTCTTTTAAGAAACAGACATAATATTAAATGGTGAAAAGAAACTTGTTTCTATTTGAAAGTTCTTCAAGTTCATTTCTAAAATGAAATCTTAAATTTTCCCTCCTCCTCCAAACTCTGTACCCACTAGGAGAGTTGGGGCCAAGTGTAATTATGTGGAATTCATTCTTGACATGTTCCTGGAACCTCTATCCCACTATTCAGCAACTTTATTTCAACAACAGAGAATATAATATCACCATTTTTCTATTGAACAAGTACAATTTGAGTCTAAAATGAATGACTCAAATTCATTTCACATCATCAGGCATATCTGAAAGGTTGTAACCTAAAAGGTGAACCTATTTATAACATACACCAGACTCCTAAACTCTGCTTCAGTCTTCTGAGGCCTGTAGGTAAATCCCTTTCTACATTAAAAACTCTAACCACACTCTCCACTTCTTGGATAGACTGTGAACCAGCAGAGAATAAAAATTCTGCCTGGTATCATGTCTTCACTGTATATACAGCAGTCACACACAATGATGGTCAGTAATGACTGAAATATGGCACTAAATAAAAGCCCCTCTATGTGAACTGAATTAATTTATTAGATGCAAAATAGCCAGGTGGATTTAAGCTAATTAAGAATTGGGTTGCTAATTGCCAACAAGGGGAGATTAAGAAAAATGAGTAAGTTGAATAAGGGATATACTTATAGCCCACGTACAAAGAGCAGACGGCCTCCAATCAGGAAACAATAAGAATGTAGTGGTAATAGTAATTATGGCTTCTCAGTAGAAATAAACTAGCCTCTTCTCTCTGTGATCCATGAATGTTTCTAGCAGTGTCAGCTCCTCTTCACAGACACCAATAGGAAAGCCAGACAAGACATAAAAAAAGAACATGCAAAACTAAGAGGGATCTTCACAAAAGGCAAATGAACTGTGAAGTAACTCTAAAGTAGGATGGCTTGCCCTACTAAGGGAATGACATGCAGTAATACAATATTTTATTATATATTTCTGTATTCACCCATTTATCCATCTTATACATTCATCTACCCACCTATCTAACCATTCATTCAAAGTTTATTGAGTATATTATGTATACTTTCAGATCCTATTTCTTTACTTGAAGATGTCAACATGTTAAATATTTTTAGTGTAACATGTTAAATATTTATTTAGCATTAATTAGGTGCCCCATTTTGTACTAAGCACTTCGCATGCATAAATGCCTTTGATCCTAGCAAAAAGTTATGGATGAAGAAACTGGAGCTTAGACATGTTAAATAATTTGCCCAAGAACACGAATCTGTAAGTTGTAGAATTGGTATTCAAACACAAGCTAATTCTCTCTAGTGCTTTAGTGCTTAATTACTGCCCTACACTGCCTTTCCATGAGTCTTTCTAATGGCTATGTCATATTTCCATGTTTTGATGTGCATAATGCATGTCATTATTGCCCTATTTGGACATCTAGGTTGCTTCCTTTTTGGATATTAAATGAATATTGCAAAAGTGAGCACAATTGTATATCAGTTTATTCACTTCTACGATTGTTTCTTTCACATTTGTATATCTCCCTTGGAGAAATGTCTATTTAGATGCTTTGCCTATTTTTAAATTGGATTTTTTCTTTTTATCAGTGAGTTGTGAAAGTTCCTTATACCTTTCAGTTGCAAGTTCCTTATCAGATATATCGTTTGCAAATATTTCCTCCCATTCTATTGATTGTCTTAAAAAAATATTCTATTAGCTTTATTTTTTCTTAAACTTTTTGTGGTGACATTGGTTAACAGGATCATACAGGTTTCAGGTGTGTATATGGATTGCCATCATAGTGTATCTTGAAGTACTTCTAAGAGTTTGGAGTCTTACTTTTAGGTCTTTGATCCATACTGAGTTAATTTTTGTACATTTTGTACATGGTGTGAAGGGGTCCAACTTCATCTTTTAACAGATATATAGGCAGCTATTCCAGTACCATTTATTGAAAATACTCTTCTTTCCATATTGAATGGTCTTGACATACTGTCTAAAAAGAGTTGGCCATAGATTGATGGAATTATTTCTGTATTCTCTGTTTTGTTCAATTAATCTGTATGTTTATCCTTAAGCCAGTTGTTCACAGTCTTGCTTATGTTTGCTTTGTAGTCAGTTATAAAAATTAGAAAGTGTGAATTCTTCAACTTTGTTCTTTTCCAAGAATGTTTTGGCCATTCTGGGTTCCTGGCATTTCCATATGAATTTCAGGAATAGCTTGCCAATTTATATGAAGTCAGCTGTTACTTTGATATTGTGCTGAACCTTTAGATCAATTTGGAGATCTTTGCCACCTTAACAATAATCAAGTCTTCTAATCCATGAATGTGTACTGTTTTTCTATTTAGTCATCTTCAATTTGTTCCAACAATGTTTTAGCATTTTCAGAGTATGTTCTGCAATTCTTTGGCTAAAATATTCCTAAGTATTTTATTCTTTTTGATGCTAGTGTAGATAGAGTTGTTTTCTTAATTTCATTTTTGGATTGCTCATTGTAAGTGTGCAGAAATATGGTCTATTTTTTGCATATTGACCTTGCAGCCTTTAACTTTGCTGAACCTTTTTGTTAGTTTTAATAGTTTTTTTGTGGATTTCTTAGGATTCTATATATATATAAAGTCCTGCCATCTGTAAATAGAGATAGTTTTACTTCTTCCCTTCCGAACTACGTATGTTTTATTTCATTTTCTTGCACCATTGCTGTCCCTACAACCTCCAGGACAATGTTAAATAGAAGTGGCAAAGTGAACATTCTTTTCTAGTTCCAGATGTTAAGAGGAAACTATCTTTTCTCCATTAAGTATGATATGTTTTTTGTGGATTTCTCATAGATGCCATTTTCATGTTGAGTAAGTTTCATTCTCTTCCTAGTTTGCTTTTTATCATGAAAGTGTGTTGCAATTTGTCAAATGTTTTTTACTGTATTTAATGAGATGATCATGTGGGTTTTTATATAATCTAATTATATGGAATATTGCATTAATTGATTTTTGAATGGTAAAACAACTTAATTTCCTATTTCCTACAATAAGTCCCACTTGCTTCTGATATATAATTTTTTTTTAAATGTTACTGAATTTGGTTTGCTAGTATTTTGTTGAGGATTCTTGTGCTTATGGTCATAAGAGGTATTGATCTTTCATTTTTTAAAAATATATTTTATTGATTTTTTTACAGAGAGGAAGGGAGAGGGATAGAGTTAGAAACATTGATGAGAGAGATACATTGATCAGCTGTCTCTTGCACACCCCCTACTGGGGATGTGCCCACAAGCAAGGTACATGCCCTTGACCGGAATCGAACCCGGGACCTTTCAGTCCCCAGGCCGATACTCTATCCACTGAGCCAAACCGGTTAGGGCTGTTTTTTTTTTTTTTTTTGGTTTGTTTGTTTTTTTTTTTTTTGTGTGTGTGTGTGTGTGTGTGTGTGTGTGTGTGTGTGT
>PVJC01003992.1:0-15936 GCA_004026665.1 Murina feae | reverse complement strand
AATAATTGTGTCCATGTTATAAACATATGGGGAATTTTTTATACATATTGCTAAATTGCTTTCCTGGGCAGGGAGTGCCAATTTTTACCTCCACTAGCAGTACACAAGCTAGCACATATTTTTGCTATCATTAAACTCTCATTAAATTTATGTTGAATTGAATTTTACTGATAACTGGCTCTTCCCAAATCTGAAAAAACAACATTCACTAGTATATTATCCAAAATTTTTTTCTCAATAATAGTACTTTTAGAAATAGACTGTATCTCTTTATTATAGTGATTCAAAATTTATAGGTTTGCTATATTGATTTCAGACCAATCACAACCAAAAATGAACTTATATTCTCTAGATCCAGTATATGTTAGAGTTCACGTAGTAATAAAGTATACTGCCTAATACTTTTAGTGGAGAGAAAATTTTCACCTTTAGTATAGCTTTCTTCAGGTGCAGGATATCTAATCTGATAAAAGAGTAATATGCAAATTAGGCATCACTCCATTATACCTAAACCACACCCACCAGCCAAACTACATCCACAAAGGCAATAAGAGCGACTATATGCAAAGTAACCCAGCCAAGATTGCAGCCGGCATCCACGGAGCTAGAGCAAACAGGAGGCTTGCTTGCCCCGGCTATGAAGGAAGCTAAACAGCTAAACTTCCCACCTGCCTAGGCTGGCTGTGGCCTCTGCTCAAGGCAAGAAATTTTCAATTATAGAAGATAAATAAATCCCAGATACCTGCTTCCAGCCAGCCTTGCTGGGGGCTGTGGCCAGCCTGAAAATAGCCATCAGCCCCTCACCCAGGCTGTCTGACTGTCAGCTTAGGCCTCATCCCGGGCCTCTAGTATCTACATGATATGCTAAATATGAATCTGATCACAAGCTAGCTCAGTTTGTTTTGCTATGATTGCTAATGAAATGTTATAAAACCTAGATGGCTTTAATAATTATGAATATTAGTAAAAATACTTGGCAGATTCTTGTGTCATGCTTGGCATATGTAAGAGATTTCATATCTACATCACAGTCCTTCATAGGTATTCTGGATTCATTTTCCTTATGAATGAATTAATACACCTACTACTATTTATTTATTCTTTACCTTTATCTATATATATCTTTATATATCTAATCTAATAAAAGAGTAATATTGAAATTGACCATTTCTATGGGACGCCTAAGCCAAGCCCACCAGCCAATCAGAGCGGCTGTGTGCAAATTAACCCAGCCAAGATGGAGACCGGCAGTCATGGAGCTAGAGTAAACAGCAGGCTTCCATTGCACCAGGACTAAACTGACTGCCTAGGCCGGCTGGGCTTCTCTCTGCTCACGGCAACATTCTTTCAATTATAGAAGCCAGGGAGCTGAAGCAAACAGCAGGCTTTGTTACCTTCCTAGGCCTGGCTTAAAGCAAGAGTGTATCAATTATAGAAGATAAGTAAACCCCAGAAACCTGCTTCCAGCCAGCCTTGCTGGGACATTGGGTCAATGGGAGCTGTGGGCAGCCTGAAAACGCCCCTCAGCCCGTCACCCAGGCTGGCCACACCCCAGGGGGGAGAGGGATCCCACTGTGGGGCTTGGCCAGCCTGCAAACAGCCATCAGCCCCTCACCCAGGGTGGCCAGGTACCTCAGTAGGGACCTGAACCCTGAAGAGACTGTGGCCAGCCTGCAAACAGCCATCAGCCCCTCACGCAGGCTGGCCAGGCACCCCAGTAGGGACCCAAAACCTGAAGGGGCTGTGGGTAGCCTGAAAACACCCCTCAGCTCCTCACCCAGGCTGCCCAGGCACCCCAGTAGGAACCCAAAACCTGAAGGGGCTGTGGGCAGCCTGAAAACACCCCTCAGCTCCTCACCCAGGCTTCCCAGGCACCCCAGTAGGAATCCAAAACCTGAAGGGACTGTGGGCAGCCTGAAAACAGCCCTCATCCCGTTACCCAGGCTGGCCACACCCCAATGGGGTGAGGGTCCACACTGGGGGGCTTGACCAGCCTGCAAACAGCCATTAGCCCCTCACCCAGGCTGACCAGGCACACCAGCCGGTGGACATCCCCAGAGGGGTCCCAGACTGCGAGATGGCACAGGCCGGGCTGAGGGACCTCCTGAGTGCACAAATTTTTGTGCACCGGGCCCCTAATATATATATATGCACACACACACATACATACATACATACCTAAGTTACTGGCTGACCAGTTGACTGGCAAGTAGCTATGATGTGCACTGACCACCAGGAGGCAGAGCAGAAACCACAGGCATGGAAACATGGAACAGACTGATAAATCTCAGAGGGAAGGGAGGAGGGGGGAGGGCAGGAAGAGATTAATCAAAGATTTTATATGCCTGCTAGAGGCCTGGTGCATGTGCATTGGTGGGGTTCCTCCTCCTGGCCTGCAGGGATCGGGCTGAAACTGACTCTGACATCCCACAAGGGGTCCTGGATTACAAGAGGGCACAGGCCAGGCGGAGGGAACCCGAACCGGGCATGTAGTTGAGATATGATCAATGTATAACATTGTGAAAGTATAAGGTATACACTGTAATAATTTCATACCTATTTATAGTTGATCTTGATTGTATACTAAGAATTTTCTGAGATATTTTAAATAAATACAAACTGTAGGCCTTAATTGTGGAATGTAGCAAATCTGAGTACTGTGTCCTGTTCATTAACTATAGAGCTCATTCTCCCCTTGATGTGCTCTCTTGACTGAGAGAAGCTGCTCCTCTTCCAGAAATGTCCTGGAGCTTGTCACCCTTTGTCCACTTAAGCACAGGGTCCATTTTAAATGGGCCAGATCCAGGTTAGTGTTTTCCTACTCTGGTCCTTGTGTCACAGAGGACTGGGCAAAACAACTCATAATAATGTAAGCCATATTCCATGTAGGTTGATCCCAGTGACGGTTTAGAGAACCTGTTAAATACATTCTTTAATTGCCCTGGTTGTAGATTTTTGTATTACTTTCAATGGCATTCCAGGCACTAGTCATTATAAGTCTTGCTTCATTGCATTTGAGTATCTTATTTTCCTTTTCTTTTATTGCCTTTCACTTTGGTGGTTGTTTATAGCCCTGCTGGGCTCGCTTGTTTCTTTATTTAAGAGTTCACTGGATTTGTATCTGATCTTATCGGTAGTGTCACCACCTTCCCACCCTTTGCTGGTTGATTTAATATTCACAGTGACATTATCTCCAACTCCCTTGTGGGTGAATTTGCATCCAACTTAGAGGAAGATACTGTGTGAGTGATACACAAAACATGGCTAGTCTAAGTGGCAGAAAGGGTTAAATTCTGGATTTATTTTTTTCTCATGACTAGTTCTTACATCTCCCATTCCATTTCCATGTATGTGCATGCATTTTAAAGTCCCCTAGGTTTTATATAATTTACTAAACATATACAATTTTCTCCCCTAAACTTTATTGTTTTTCAGTTTTAGATACTAAAAATTAAAATATTTCTTTTTTTCTTTTTCAAACATAACTGTTCCCTCCCACATTCACTGAAGAGTTTACAGGGGCCTGAACCTTTACATCACATGAAGGTTCTAAGCACGTTAGAGAAGTTCTTAAAGTGTGTGTACTTCCCATATCTTAGCTACGTTGTTTTGGTTGGAAGTAAGAGAAACTAACTGCTTAAGTAGTAAAGGGATCTAGCTGGAAGGATGTGGGAGAATCTGAAAAGAATCCAAAGACAGCTGGCCTGCCCAGGGACTAAATGCAGGGCCTGGAGAGCCACCGGGCAGTTTTGCAGACATGACCTCTTTACATTGCTAGCTCTGCTTCTCTCTGCATCCTCAGATCAGTTGCTTCTGGATTTCAGAGTTCATGATAGAGAAAGCTCACCCCCAAACGCTCCTGAATTATCTCCATCTCACTCCTATTTCCATATGTGGAAATAACTAGTTTAGTCTAGTTTAGATCAAGTTCATCTCTGGTCCAGTCATCTGTGACCAGTAGCCCATTGCAGCCCGTGGTAAGCATGGATGGAGTAGTTCTCAATAAAAAGGTATCACATAAGCTCGACACACACACTCTTGGAGTTATTTTAGTGTACTGTTTAGGTGCTAATTTATGAATTCCAGAAAGTAATCATTTAACAGACAATAATCCATATCTGGTCTCCTTCAGAAATGTGTATAAGATGGAGACTTCATCAGAAATATGTAGAGGATCGAGAGTTCAGTATGATGGTGTTTGTTCTCTTAACTGTATCTCATCTTCTTTGTTCACACTTACCAACATAGCCTCTTGGGTTTGCTCTTTTACTCATTTATATTCCCCTTCCAGATATAAGGGAAATCATAAATCATTTTCAAAATTTTCTGATTCATTCATTCCTGGATAGAGATAAAAGTAGAAAGAATAGAACTGCCCTAGTGAGATTCGCTTTCATGCTCTTCAAAGTTGATGTGGGTATTATTTCTCCAATGAGCATTCTTAATGTTCTCAATAATACCAGCTGTTGTGATTTTCTTACTAACATGGTCTTTAGTGAATTTAACTTTCTGGCTTGTTACAGCACATCTGTGTGTCAATGGAAAATTTTCTGTAACCATGAAATTGGGTTTGAATTTTGAAATAATATTTCTGAGGATGATGTATCTATTTAGAATCTGGTGATAGCAAGGTCTATGTCCCCATGTAATATGTTGCTAAAATAATTGTTTATATTCACTTATTAATTAACCTTTTATTTATTGTTATTGTAAAATAAATATAGCACTGTATGGGCTAAAAAAAAAGTGGAAAACTCTTCCACAGGCTGCTTAAGTTTTTTTAAAAAGAGGAGATTTTAAGATAAGATTTTTGAAGATATAAGACATGATATAAATTATGTTATGAAGTTCAGGATAGAAGACTTTCAGAGAGGAGAGGTCCAATGCTATCAAGAAAAGGGTCATGGTATTTGAGAAAGTGAACCTATAAGAATGCTCTTAGAAGAGCTAGTTTTTAATTATTTAAACAGATTTATTTCTGTTTTGGCAATTGCTTTTATTTAATAGCCTTATTTAACACTTTTGAAATGCTAATTTACTCATCAATTATTTGATCTCTTCTCTCTCTCTCTCTCTCTCTGTCTCTCTCTCTCTCTCTCTCTCACACACACACACACACACACACAGATCTATTCAAGGTATACTTTTGTCACTAGGATCTGGCTGTCAGTGCTAACTCTGTCTAGCCTGAAACCGTACCCCCTCTACTCTTCCCAAGTAGAGGCAAGAAATAGGTTTAACCCTGTTATACTCCTGAAGCAAGAGTACCAGTGAAGACCCACATCTCATAGCTTTAAATATTTTATTTAAAATTTTAAACTAAACTTAAAAAGCTTTAAATTAACATTTTTATTTGTTTAAAATGCATTTTACGGGTAAAGTTTAACATTTATTTAAGCCATTATAATTTTTATAAAATATAAAGCTATTCTAAATTTTAGCTTTCGATGTCCATCTCATTGACAATGCAGTCAGTATCACCTTCATGCACATCATGTGTAGGCTTATTAGTACACAAATATAAGAGTAATAGAAATTGCTTAATTTTACAAAACATTATTTAGCTGCCATGTGCGACTGTTGTAAATACTATGTACTACTAGTACACTTGTGGTTTTCTTCAGCCAGAACTCTCCCGGTTCTGTGAAATTTAATTAAAAGGGAAGCCAGTGTTCAGATGCTTGGCTAATGGGAAAGTACACTTCCTTATGCAACAATCTATTAAATTCATGCTCTCTTGGAAGAGTTTGACAATTCAATTATTTTGCCTTTTTTTCTTCAGCATGTTCACCTCTCAAATCTATGTCCTGGGGCAGAATCCTTCTCTGAAGTTGGCAATGGCACAATCCTCAAATCTTCATGGTGTTTGGATACAGTCACCTTTCATTTCATAAAGGCTTAGGGAAAACCATGCAGAGAAGCATATCCCTAGGTCTGAGTGGTGTTAGTCAAGGGGGAGGAGGTACGGTTTCAGGCTAGGCAGAGTTAGCACTGAGAGCCAGATCCCCAGTGATAAAAGTATACCTTGAATAGGGTGTGTGTGTGTGTGTGTGTGTGTGTGTGTGTGTGTGTGTGTGTTTGAGACATATGTGACCCAGCACAGACTTTTGCTCAAGTCTAACATTAGTCTGGCAAGAGAGGAAGTAGCAGAATAGTCAGGAGTAAGGGTAGCCTGGACATTTCCCACAAGAACATAAACTCAATAAGGGTTTTAATTTCTCTACGTGTTCCAAGCCTAGAATACTGTCAGACACCTAGTAGCTATCCGAGGAACACTTGTTAAATGAATGACTAGTGTACAGATTGTGAATGATGCTTGATAATTACAAACTCTAACTGAAAGCTCGGGGTTGCCATATGTCTGGTCATATCTTTTGATGCCATGAGTCTTATTTCACTTTTTAAAGTAATAGTTGTTTCTTTTTAAATATATATTTTATTGATTTTAGAGGGGAAGGGAGAGGGAGAGAGAGATAGAAACATCAATGATGACGGAGAATCACTGATTGGCTGCCTCCTGCATGTCCCCTACTAGGGATCAAGCCTGCAACCCAGGCATGTGCCCTTGACTGGAATCGAACCCGGGACCCTTCAGTCCACAAGCTGACACTCTATTCACTGAGCCAAACCAGCTCAGGCTAAAGAAATAGTTGTTAAATGACTCTCCTCCTAAAAATTATTTTGATCATGTTAAGACTACAAAAATGAATATTGTGTGCAACTTAACCCATTTCTGGAGTGTGAAATTTTCTCACCAGACTTAGACCTTTCCGGAATCACATAGCATGGAAACCTTAATCTACATGTTACTTCGACCGCAGCTGACATAGTTAGTGATGCTAGTAACGTGCTGCCAGAGCCTCAGAAAGGCCCATCGGAAAGGTGCCTCGAAAGTGCACCGTGCTCTGCATGTGTAAGTGGGGAGCTGCTCAGTTGTTTCCCGGGAGGGACAGCTGTATTGTTTTTGTCTGTGTTAATCGGTCTGAATAAAATATTCTCCTGTCTGATTTGATCTGCATCCCCTAGTGGGGCTTCTTCCTGCCTCCTTACCACGGTGACAGTTTCCTATTTAGACATTTACTTCTTTCGACAGAGTCTCTTGATCTTCAACGGCAGTGACTGTTTCTCCATCTACTGATGTTCTCTCACTTGTGGGATCATTTGCAAAAAATGGATTGAGTTTGGGGAGTCTGGGATGAATGAAATAAACTCCATGAAATAGCAAACAACAACAAAATCAAGCACAGGTCTGATTTAAGCAGCTAAATGAATCTGGATTGATTTTCTCTTTTCAATTGCTCTTAGCCGTGATCATAAGCATCCAGGATTAGCTCTAGTTTGACCACACCCCATCTTCACTAGGTGGAAGCTTTAACAAATAATAACCATATTAGAATGACCTTCTGGCTAGACAGTTCTCTCCTAGGAGACCTATCTGGCCGATGTAGGATGATGTAATAAAACGTGATTAGGTCTAGGAGGCAGAAGATGTGAATTTTAGCACCAGCTCTACCACTTAGGACCATGTGGCCTTTGTCAAAATATGTAGTTCTTTTGCTCCAAAACATAAACAGGTTGGACTAAGACCCTCTAAAGCATTATTGGCATGATACATATGCTGTGCCTTATTTTTCTAGCAGATCTTGACTTCTGCTTTGCATCACCTTATGTATTTGAAAAGATTTATCGTCCTTCTTTATTTGAAGTTTGAGGTGACTCACTGAAGAACGAGCCTGTACAACAGCTGGAACCTGGCTGAGAAATGGGTACAGATGAAATAGCATTGTAAAATCCTCTATTTTCTGCATATTTATGAAACTTACTGCACTTTTTACCCATGTAGGTCTCTTCTTGGAAAGACAAAGCCAGAAAGCCCTAAATAAAACTGTCTAGTCCGTGAAGTTGCCCTTGAGATGACCTGATTCTGTTACCTTCTTTTTAACAAACCTTTTCCTCTATTGTCCAAGGTTTTCAGGCCACTTTCCCTTGCAGACAGCTGTCCCTACCCCACCACCAAGGCCTAAAATCCTCAAACTAGGCTGTGTTTTAAGATCCCCCATATATGTTTAATGACAACAAGTAAGAATGTTCAAAATTCATCCTGCCACTCTATATGGTTTTGGCAGCTCCAGGCATGTGACCAGGCCTGGCCAGTCAGAGCCCTGAGACCCCGCCAGACAAAATGATTGTTTTAGGGATGGGTATGGGTATGTGTATTCCATATTTTAGCTCTTGGGCAGTGTCTGCCTCTTTCTCTGTTCCTATGTTTCTACCAGTATCTAATCGGGTAAGTCAGAGGGTCTGCTCTGTGGATCTGGCCAATCAGAGGTTAGGAACCATAAGTCTCATTTAGGTTCTGAAGTTTAAAAATGGGGTACCGGTAAATGTATTGCAATAAATATGAGGGTAAAGAAATATTGAATATTTTTAGAAGCTATTAAAATTAATATTGGTTTCTTTGGTGGATATCTCTTTTAGTTAGAAATGAAAAAAAAAAGTGAGAGGAGGGAGTTATAGGTTTCAGGCACAAAAATTTAACAATGCCCATTCTCAAAATCCTTGGTTGTTTCCATTACTTATGGAATAAATTCTAAACTTATTTGTATCTCATTAAGTATCATCATAACCTGCTTCTCTGGTTATATTTCCAACTCACTCCCCTGTGTGCAATCTACCTTAAAGCTACAGTGGAGTGTTTTTCATTCCTCATCATGCCAAATACTTCTGTGTTTCTAATTGTCTTTCCTATTCCTAAATTTTTTTCACCATCCCATCTTTTCCCACTCTTCAAAGATGAGATTTAAATGTCACCTTCTTCAGTAGTCTTCCCCAAGTATTAACAATAAGAATTAATTATACAGTCAACTAATATCTGACAAGGATCCAAGAATATTCCATGGGGGAAATTCTCTTCAATAAAGGATGGTGGGAAAATTGGATAGTCATATGCAAAAAAATAAAGCTGGACTCCTATCTCACAACAAAAAATTTGAAGTAGAATAAATGCTAAAATGGAAGACCTGAAATGATGAAACCCAGACATGAAAGCATAGAGGAAAATCTTCTTGACATTGGTCTTGGCAATAACTTTGGATCCCGACTTCCTTCTTCAAGGTTTGAGACATATATTATCCTTTGTATTACATTTAGATACATCTCTCAAGCCAAGATGTATATAAGGTCTCTGAAGGAAAAAAGTCTATCTGATTCATATTTTTACTACTTTATTTCTACTTGGTAAGTGCTTGCAAAATGAATAAATAAAGAACAATTTCCAGGACCGCACATCAACATCTTTGATTGTTGACCAGATAAGCCTGGAACTAGAGAAAACGGAGCCATTCATGTAAACATAGTCGCTTTTAGGCCTTGCCTCTTTTCTTCAAGGAAAAGACCAATTTTGATCCCACCTATCTTCTATGTTCTTTCCAACAATACTCTCTAGATATACTCATCCAGTTGGCAAGATAAATGCTTACAAAATCACCTAGGCTGGTGGAGTGGGCAAATTCCACCTTTACTCCCGGACTTCCTTACAGCTTGTGGCTCATGTTACTCTCGCATCATCTTTGTATTCCTGTCTTCCAGAACTCCTGCTTTGGCTTCTATAGCTTGACTTCTGGGTTCAGCCTGGTCTTCTGATGGATGACTTGGTTCCAGCCATCACCTCCTCACCTGAAATTTAATTCCCTTCAGCTTTATAACACAGGGTCAAGTGTAAGAGAAGTTCTTTCTCCAGGCCCCATAGTGGGCCTAAGGGATCAATTCAGGTTCTGTTTAGCCCTTGCCTTGTCTGACTCCCACCCCAAAGAGAAAAAGGATCCCTCAGAACCTTAAATCCCAGTGTGAGGCCCCAGCCTCATCTCACGGAGAAATAACATTCTGACCTGGTTAGTCACCTGAATTAGATGTTATGAACAAGGTGGAGACGTGCTCTGCTGGTGTAAGAATGGTTAACTCGATTAAACATTATTGGTATGTTGTCATGTCAGACTCCTTAGAAATCATTAGTTTTCCAAGTCATATTGAATCATTCATCTGGAGGACAGCTGAAGGGGTTAATTAAAAACACCTGCATTTAATTGTCCTCTTGTATACTTTCTTCTTAGTGGGCATAGGGAAGGCAGAACCCAGAAAACAAAAAGGAGGCTTTTCATGGAGAGAGAAGTTATCCAGAAGTCAAGGTGAGTGTAAGTAGAGTCTGAACACTCAGAGAATCAGAACTACTAATTAAATTGAGTTGTAGTTAAGTATAAAACTCATCGAAATGTGTCATTAAACAAGAAGAATAGACTGCAGTTAAAGAGCAAAGCATCATTGGTTATATAAAGTATGAACAGTGTACCTTTTCTACTTAAAATAGTCTTTTTTTTGTTTTTTTCTATAACTTGGCACTCTTTATCTTGCCTACATGTTAATGTTAATCTGAAAATATATGAATCAACTGAAATTAAATTAAATTATGTTTTTTCTTATGCTCCTCAGTATAAACAATGTGTGCCAATTATTTCTATAAGTAGAAAACAGTGAATCTACTAATTGTAATAATTATACGCCATCATATATATCAAAGTATAAATCTACATTGCCTTTCTATTTCTCAGTTTTTATCCACAAAGCATCAAGTTCATATGCTCTGCTATAATATTGCCAAAAAGGAATCAAATGGATTTCTATATGGTTTCCCATATAGCTGCAATGCCCACTGCTCCTTGATCAGGGAAAACAAGTTAGGAAGTTCATGTTGATGTGGCTACTGATTAAACCAAAGTTTATTCCATTTATAGGCTGCCAGATGACCCATGAAATCATGACACTTGGCTGGGGAAGGTCCCCACTCTAACTGAATCAAATAATGCTTCTGTCAGATTTTGGACTAGAGACTATGTAAGGAACGATCCAGTTTGGTAGGAGAGAAGAAGGGCACAATAACTCAAAGGTAAGTACTCTATGGTCAAAAGAACGTTGAGATAGCTAGAGTTTCCTTGATTCTTCACAACTTTCCTGACAATAAATAATTCTTTTATAGTGGTCTCAAGAAATCTCTATTTCTTGCAATCAAGAGAATATTCTAGTTCCTTGCTACTTACTCAGCATGGTTCACAGACCAGTGGCATTGGCATCAAGCACTGGAAGTTTGTTAAAAAAACGTACGCCAGAATCGGAATCTGCATGCACATTAAATTTTGAGAAGCTTCAGTCCAGTATGCCTAGTAGAGCAGACTTCTGTTATTCCTCAACATCCATTCTCTCCCTCTTCCACAATAATAGAATCTTAGCCGGTCCCATTGATGAGTTCTCAGCTCCATATTTACTCATCTCCCTTCCAGTTGTGTGAGACTATGTTCTGGCCAACAGAAGCGTGATCAGAACCATTTCCAAGTCTTGCCTTTAAAATGGCTAGGCTCTCCCTCTGTTTGTGAAATGGGATGACAGTGAGAATCACTTTGGACCCATAAGCGGGTGTCACAAAATGAGCATGTCAGAGCCACCTACCAGCATAGAGCTGCTCACTGACTACCTGAGAAAGAAACATCTTTCTTTTTTCATTCATTGTAAATGTAAGTATCTTTTGCTCATCCTGTACACTAACTCCCAGATTAGTATTAACAGAGCTAGATGAGCAAGTGTACAGTCTCTTCAGAATTAAATGTTTAACTCATTAATAGTGCTAGGAACAGCACTTAAATCTGTCTGCTTCCTTGCCTACATTGAAATGGGCATGAAATCATGTAAAAAAAACACCTAGTGAAGGTAAAAATGTAGCTTGGAGATTAACCATAGAAAAATCATTTTTTAAAATTAGTGAACAAAGATGACCTGACATTATCACTTACCCAGAGGTTGTTCTTTTCTGCAAAAAAAGTTGGTATCATCAACAAACCCTCACCAGCTTAAATCAGTTGAAATTGCAGGTCATTGTACAAGTTTGGTTTTGCAGAATACATATTATAGAAAAAACTTACCTCCTGGATTTATAGAAATTCCCAACATGGCAAATCAGAAGAGAAATAAAACCAAACACTTACAATTGACAGAGTTCATTTTTAAAAATATGAACTTTTAGTAATGTTAGTTAGTCAGAGATTTCTTAGTAATTCATGGCACTACTGTGTTACAAGGAAATAATCAAATCCATGTGGGATTTGGAGCCTTTGGAGACATAGAATTACTGAATTATGTGGAATCAGGGTGACAAAATAAAAACTCATACCAAACCAGGCATGGAGACATTTCTTAGTCATTCTTGGCTGAAAGTTTTATAACGCCTTAGTGTAGAGGTAAGATACCCAATACAAACTCTAATTATTATTACTCATCTGGATTGTACTTTGTGCTGTTTGTATGTTTATGTTTAAGACACTGGAGAATAGGCAAACCCTTTAAATAATGCCCCTTACTGAATGGGCCTAAGCAAGTCCTAGCTCTGTTTGCTTGGGACACATAACCCACTAACTCCACTGGAAGTGCCCAGCAAAGCTGGAGTCAGAAATGATAACTGCAATTTATCCCCTTTCTTGGATCCTTTCTGAGCCCAAATTCTTTGTTGAATACCTCATGAGACACCCCCCCCAAAACACACACACACAAAAAAAAAACAACACACACACACACAAAACACATAAACATCTGGCCTTCATTTCTGTAATCTGTTCTCCCTTGTGTTACCTTCCAATTTAAAATTTCTCCTTCTTTTTCATTGTCATGGTTTCTTTAATAGTGCACTGAAGCTGTGGGGGAAAATAACTCATCTTTCCCACTCCAGGTAAGGTAATTTTATTGCCTTTTCTCAGGTTCCCAGCTATGAATATGAGATCTATTAATAGCTAAAACAGATTGAGAGTTATTTTTAATACTTATTACTCAATACCCTTGTCTAAAATCAGACTCAGACATTTATTATTGCCTTTATCTCTAATTTGAGGGCAATTTTTCCTTGTCTTTGGAGCTGATGGCTATGATACTACAAGAACAGCTAACTCTATATCATGCTTTTCACATAACTTCCTTTTGGAGTCTCACCACTTCCCTGTGGGACAGGTATTGTTATTAACTCTTTTTCACAGATTTTAAAATTGAGCCCTCTGTTAGTTAGGTAACTTACCCAAAGCTAGAAACTCAAACTGAGGTGGTTTTATCTCAATCCCAAGTTCTTTCCTTTAGTTATCCTGTTTAAGAGGATCGTGCTTATAACCAACAAGACCAGCATAGTCATAGCAGTCACTGATTATTATGAATCCTTTCTAGGTTCTTAAGGGGGTTAATTATATCACTTTATTTAATCCTTTAAACAGCCATTATAGTTCTTTATCAATTAAGAAAGCTTCCAGCAGCACAAAGCTAAACTAACAGAGATTTAAACAAAGGGGATTTGCTTGTATGGAAGTCTAAAAAGAGAGTTCTAGCATTGTTTCAGTAAGGAATTGGTGTCAGGACTCCAGATTGCCTTTTGGTCTTCCATTCATGGTCGGGAATAAGGACCAGAAGAGCCTAAATCATTGTGCTGTCACATGATTACATTCAAAAGCGGAACCAGAACAAACTTTTCTTCTCCTGGGCCTTTCATTATCAAGGAAGAACTCCAACTGACATTTTTTTCATCTCATTGATCAACCAGGCTTATCCCTAGGTCAGACACTGGGCTTACTTTTCTTGAGATCAAGAAAATTTCCCACAGGAACTATAAAAAAATAGCTGGGCTTCATACAAGACCTGCCTGCACAAAAGTGGAATCCAGCCCATGTTCTGCACAGCTTACATATTAAGCTGTGTGGCCCTTTGTGTGACTCCAGAGGATATATACTGCTTTGCAGTTCATCTGCCTATTAGATTGCCTTTTCAGAAATCATAGGAAGGCCCATTACCAGCTGGGAATGGCTCTAGTATGTTAATGAAGAAGATAGTAGTGATATTTGATATTTGGTAGGCAGGCAGTGGAGTCAGACACTGAAAGTCATTAATAACCCAATTTTAAAGATGAGGAAACCACAGTATAGGGAAATTATTCACCAAGGTTACACAACTGCTAACTTACAAAATAGAACTTGAAAATTAGTTTGTTTGAATCTGAGGCTCAGATTCCCATCACTCACCTAATTGCTTTTCTTAGAGGAAGCCTAATATTAACCATGCAAATTGACAGAGGCACACAATCCTACAAGCTCTAATAAATTGATTTCTAAAGGAATTAGATTCCTGATTAATAAAAAAATGAAAAAACTGATCAAACTGCTGAAATGGTTACTTTTATGGACTTCTGAGATGTCATTAGTTATATACAGGGCAAAGGACACTAAACATTATGCCTATTGGTAAACATTCTTTGCCTTTTATTGACCTACAAGGAGAATCATGCTATCATAAGAATTAGAGGTTCTAACTCTAGTTGCTCTGTGATAATCCATATTCACTTACCTCCATTTTTTCCCTCAAGCTAATAATATATGTCAGTTGGAGCTCAGTGTTTTATGAACCAAGGATGAAATTATTAAATTTTATTGTTTGTGATTCCTTCCTTAAGTTTTATTCCTATAATTGCAAACTTACTGCATTCCCCAACCTCTATTTTGAATTTATTACTAGCCTTCTTACTGCCTTCTTAGATCTCAGAAGTAAACTTCAAATATTTACAAATCTCAATTTCATGTTTTCCCTTTCATAAATCTGTGGGCAAATTTGGTGCTGGAGACAGAGAGTAATAAATCTGGATATTTATGTATTGTGCCAGCAGGCACTGTGCAGGCTTTCCTGCGTAGCTTGGTCAATGAGCTTCAGTCTTGACCTGTAACACTGGTTCTAGTCTAATCCTGAGGCTCATATTAACAGAATCATTATAAAACATCTGGCAACTTGTATACACAAAAACCATTCCCAGATTCCTTCAGTTATAATTTGTAATCAGACAAGAACACATATGTTCTCCATGCTGACAGTAGAAAGGGAATCGATGGTGTTTCCGCCACTTATTACACTTATCTTTTAAAATAGAAATGATAAAAACAATAACTATTGAAAAAAATAGGGATATAGTGATGACCATTCTAGTTTTAAGATTATGATAAAACTTGCAAGCATTATGAAAATCTATTACTTATAAGATCTCTTATTCTAAGCATATTTAATATGCTTAAAATGAAATATAAAAGTTCTAGAAGAAAACACAGCAGAATTAACAAACAATTTTATAGTGGGGAAAGCTTTGCTAAGCATGATACAGAACCCAATAAAAGGCTGCTAAAATTAACCACATAAAAATTTAATGTTTATGTGATAATAACACCCAAGACAAAATCAAAGACAAATGATACACTGAATAAAAATATATGCATCCATATAGCAAAAGGCTATTTTTTCAATATGCAAAATCAACTTCTCAGTCAATATGAAAAAGATGAATAACAACTGTAAAAGCAGATAAGAACATGACTAGAAAATTTACAGAAAAATACAAATTGTGAAAGAAAAAAAGAAAAAACAGGTTTAACATCATTTATAATTCAAGAAATAAGAATGAAAACAATGAGACTGTTTTTCAAAATCATATTGGCAAAAATTAAAATGTAATACCCAGTGTTATCAAGGGTATGATCAATAGGCCCTTTCAAGCACTGTTGATGGGGAGATAAATTAGTGAAGCCATTCAAGGGCAATTTGGTAGAATCTATCAAAATATAGTGTCTACTAGGATCCTTTGGCTTGGCAACTCCACTTCAAAAGTCCATTTTTCTTGCCCCATGTACAAATGGGTGTGTTTGTGTGTGACTATTCATGCTCATTTCAGCATTGTTGGTATTTTCAAAAAGCTGCAAATACCTTTCCTTTTCATCAATGAGGCAATTGGTTAAAGAAATGATGGAACATCCTGTAGTGGAAAGTAGGAAATTTATATAATCCTACTTTTTTTAAAAGTCTGTTATTTCTATACTAGGGGCCCGG
>PVJC01003991.1:28955-66701 GCA_004026665.1 Murina feae | reverse complement strand
AGAAAGGGAGTGGACTGACAATTTTCTGGGGTTAAGGGTGTTGGGGAAGTGTGAAGAGACTGGACAATAATTGTACACCTATGGATGAGGACAGCGGGGGGGGCAAGGACAGAGGTTGGGGTGGGAAATGGGAGGAGGGGAGCTATGGGGGATAAAAGAGGAACAACTGTAATAATCTGAACAATAAAGATTTAAAAAATAAATAAATAAATAAATAAAATAAAAATAAAATAAAATTAAAAAAAAATAAAAAAAAATAAAAAAAAAATAAAATAAAATAAAATGCTAGTGCAGGCTTCACACCTGAGCCCAGGAAACCAGGCCTGCTCCTGCCCTTCCCCACCCCCCCCACCCCCGCCCTGAAGGCCCACCAAATGCCTCTGGGTGCCAAAAAATCCACTGGAGCTCCTACTTCTTCCCCTGGACTGATTAGAACTTTGGAGAAGGGAAGTAACCCAACTCTAAAAAAAATGTTTCTCATGCAGGCTAAATATGAACCACAACACAGTAACAGTGTGGGTGCAATCACACAGTTCTGCAAACACAAATTCTTGTCACCACCAAAAACAAAAATTGCCATTTTGACTCTTATAGAAGAACTAGAGGCCCAGTGCACAAAAATGTGTGCACTCGGGGGCGTTCCTCAGCCTGGCCTATGCCCTCTCTCAATCTGGGACCCCTCGGGGGATGTCCACCTGCTGGCTTAGGCCCACTCCCTGGGGGGATCAGGCCTAAGCTAGCAGTCAGACATCCCTCTGGCAGCCCAGGAGTCCTCGGGGATGTCCACTTGACAGCAGGGAGCAGGCCTAAGCTGCAGTCAGACATCCTTAGTGCTGCTGAGGAGGCAGAAGAGGCTTCTACCACCACCGCTGTGCTGGCAGCTTGTGGCTGAGCAGAGCTCCCCCTTTGGGAGCGCACTGACCACTAGGGGGTAGCTCCTGCATTGAGCGTCTGCCCCCAATGGTCAGTGTGTGTCATAGTGACCAGTCATTCCAAGTTGCTCTGCTGTTAGGGTCAATTTGCATATTAACCTTTCATTATATAGGACAGAGGCCTGATGCACAGGTGGGGGTCGGCTGGTTTGCCCTGAAGGGTGTCCTGCTGGGGTGCCTGGCCAGCCTGGGTGAGGGGCTGATGGCTGTTTTCAGGCTGGCCACACACCCTTCAGGGTAGGGGTCTATACTGGGGTGTCTGGCCAGCCTGGGTGAGGGGCTAAGGGTTGTTTGCAGGCTAGTCAAACCCCCCAGGGGGGACCCTCACCCCATGAGAGTATGGCCAGCCTGGTTGAGGGGCTGAAGGCTGTTTGCAGGCTGCTCACAGTCCCCTCAGGATGGGGGTCTATACTGGGGTGCCTGGCCAGCCTGGGTGAGGGGCTGAAGGCCATTACCAGGCTGACCATGGCTGTGGGCTGGAAGCAAGTATCTGGGATTTATTTAACTTCTATAATTAAAACTTTGTTACCTTGCTCCCACTCAAAGCCACCGGCTAGAAGCATGTATCTTGAGTTTATTTACCTTTTGTAATTGAAACTTTATTGCCTTGAGCAAAGCTCAGGGCCCACAGGGCAGGTGGGAATCTTGGCTTCCTCCATTGCCAGGGCAATGTAAGTCTCCTGCCTGGTACAGCTCCCTGGCTGCCGCCATCTTTGTGATGGAATGAGAGTTAATTTGCATATTACTCTTTTGCCTGGACAGAAGACCCCCAAGCCCCTCTGATCGCCGGCTTCACAAAGCCAAGGCCTCTACAATCACCAGCTCTGATCCTGCCCCCTGTCATCACTGGCTCTGCCCTTGCCCCACTGGCAGCCTCTGGCCAAGGCTACAGGCCTGGGCAGAGGACCCCCCAGGCCCCTGCTTTGCCAACTCCGCCAGTGCCCAGACCCCTGCAATCGTAGGCTCTGCCCCTGCCCCTCCGATCACTGGCTCTGAGGAGCCCAGGCCTCGGTGATCTCTGGCCTTGCCCCTGCCCAGGCCTGAGGCCTCTGGCCCAGGCCTTATGCCTGGGTAGGGCACCTTCATATTCCTCTAATCACCAGCTCCACCCTTGCCCATGCCTAAGGTCTCTGGTGGAGGCTTCTGGCCTGGGAAGGGGACCCCCAGCCCCCTCTGATCGCCTATTCCACTGCTCGGACCCCCCCCCCCCCGCTTCCCCTGCCTCCTGCCTGGCTAACAGGCCTGACCACTTCAGTGGCGGGCTGAGCTGGACTGGGTGCCGCCATCTTGTGGCCATGGGAGCAGCCATCTTTGTGATGGAGTGATGCCTAATTTGCATATTACTTTTTTTATTAGATAGAATAATCATTTCTCACCAAAACAACCTTACTCCCAAACAAGATTATCTATGCCAAAATAAAGTGAGGGAAGAGTCAATGAAGAAAGGATGGAGGGAGGGGATAGGAGAGGACAGCCTTGCAACCTTAGAAATGAGTGCAACAGTGTGACCTTGTGAGTCATGTCACATCTCAGGGCATCAGGTGCCCCATCTGTGGTACAAGTCAGTCAGGCTAAAAGGCCCCTCCTCTTTTCCTTCCCAGCTCTAATACTTAGCAAGACACACAGAGAGACAGGAGAATGAAAAGAAACAGGGTGACAGGACCAATAAGCTTCAGACTGACAACTAAATATTTGGGAGATATATATATATATATAATGCAAATTGACCCAACGGCGAATGACCAAAACGACTGCTCGACTGGTCACTATGAGGCACGCTGACCACCTCTCAGTCCCTCACCCCAGCTGGCAGGCTCTCATCACCCAATGGCAAATGGGGAACTGGGGTTGGGTGGCATCTGGGGGCAGAGGGGTGGGGCCAGCTGCCGGCAGCCAGGGAAGATGGCCCTGATCACAGGCCAGGCTTAGGGACCATACCTGTGCATGAATTTCATGTGCCAGGCCTCTAGTGTGTGTATATCTATATCTATATGTATTTGTATATGTATCCCTACATATATATATACACACACATTCATGTACATGTGTATGTATATGTATATGTATATGTATATGTATATGTATATGTATATGTATATGTATATGTATATGTATATGTATATCAAGACCTAATTGAGCCTAATGGCAGAAGACAGCCAGATTAGAAAGCCTAAATGAGGCATCAATGCAAAAACGCCACAGACAAGCCATCTACCTGAGTCACTCTGAACTATCCACCAAGAAATTTAAGAGGGTGTGCTCTTAAATTTTAAATCAGCACTTCCATTCCAAACAGCAAAATAGTTCCATCGGATTGTTCCCTTTGTAGTGAAGGCTTACAGCTGTAAGTTGCCAGTACATGGCGTGGCGTGGCTGGCATCTAGACTGCGATGTCATGGGCCTGTTAAATACATTCTGCAGTCTTCAGGAAAACAAGACAGGCTGCAGGGTTGGTGTGTGGTCAGAGCGCCTGGGTCAGATGTCAGAGCCATACTCTCACACTCTGGCTGGCAGTTGAAGACAGTAATGTTTAATGGTTTGGAGGATTTTCTCTGCTTTTATTCTTAACTTTTAAAGAAATTAAATTGGCCCTAACCAGTTTGGCTCAGTGGATAGAGCGTCAGCCTGTGGACTGAAAGGTCCCAGGTTCGATTCTGGTCAAGGGCATGTACCTTGGTTGTGAGCACATCCCCAGTAGGAGGTATGCAGGAGGCAGCTGATTGATGTTTCTCTCTCATCAATGTTTCTAACTCTCTATCCTTGTCCCTTCCTCTGTAAAAAGCAATAAAATATATTTTTTAAAAAGAAATTAAATTGACTCTCGTTAGAATTTTTTTCAGAATGGAAAGAATAATGGTTCTCAAACTTTGGTATGCATCAAAACTACCTGGAGGGCTTTTCAAAACACAGATTGCTGTCCTCACCGCCAGAGTTTCTAATTCAGTAGGACTGGGGTGAGTCCCAAGAATTTCTGTACTGATGCTGCTGATCTGGGACCACACTTTGAGAATGACTGCTCCAAATAACTTCCTTTCCTTGGTTTGGATAAATTAGATTACTGAACAACCAACAACAATAAGAGTTAACATTCATTGAGAGCTTACTATGTGCTAGACACTAAGTATGAAGTGACTTACACACAGGAGTCATGTTATTTGATCCCCATACTAGTTACTTTACAAGTGAGGAAACTGAAGCTCAAGGAAATTATGAGGAGAATAGCAGGTATAAAAAAATGCCAAGTCCCATGGTAATCACCAAGGAAACTGAGGGAGCAGGTAGCAGAATAAATGGTTCTGCATTTGAGATCTGAAAATCCTAGTTGAGCAAGGGGAAGATGAAAGAGACCAGAAAAAAATAGCAGTCCATGGGGAAAAATTTCTCGGTTTTTAGACAATAAGCTCAACAGATTCCCTACCCCCAAAGTCACAATGGTCTCTATCAACATTCCCAGGGATATTTTATGGTTTGTGGGACATGGTCTCTGTCCTAGGACAGGTGTCTCAAAGCCTACAGCCTTTGGGACCAGATAGGTGATGGTGGTATTGTTGCTGCTACTATTGTGTTAGCACCAACAATATTACCATCATAATCAGACACCTGGTTGTCCCTGAATGATACCACTTCCAGTGCATCCCTCTAAAGATTTTGGGTTGTTATTTGCTTTAAAAAATATTTTTGTCTCACACTCCATGTACCTCGGAACCTAGGGTTAAGGTACATGTAGTAGTGTAAGTAATGCTAGGGATTTAACACAGGTTTCTTTCATGCTCATGTGAAGTCCAACCTAGTGATCAAGAGCAGCAAACTTTCAGGAACCCAGGATGCTGCCATTTAGTGACTCATCATCTCCTCTACCCCACCCTCTCCAAGGCCCTGGGAGTCCTCCAGGGATCCTCTGCATCCATCCAGTAGACAGAAGAGAAAGAATGGAGCATGGCACATAGGAAGTTTTATGGGACAAGCTTGGCAATACTAAGCATCACTTCCCTCCTCATTCTGTTAAGAAACACATTATATGACCACACTTAATTACAGAAAAGGCTAAGAAAAGCCATCTGTGCTTCCAGGAGGAAGTAGTCTGTGCTCCCAAGAAAAAGTCCTAACAAGCTTAGTGCTTATCTAAGCCATGTTTGCCACAGATTTCCCTCCAGACTATTTGACATCCTTCTTCCTTCACTCCAACACATTTGAAGTCCTTAGCTTCAGACTTCCTCACTACCCGCACAGGCCTGTCGGGAGCTCCCCTTCATTTACCAACTAACTTGACACCTAATTCATTGTCTTCCTCTCTACTCTGTAATCATTCCTAAAGTTTTCAATATCTCCATGAATGAGTCATTCAACATTTTACCTCTGATTATTGACTTCCTTGCCTCTAGTAAGATTTTCTTCCTATCTCTCCTCTATCCTTGCCACCCCCCCCCCACACCCCGTCACTTTGGCAGCTGAACCACTTCCTTACTGACCATCATCTTGCACCCTCCAGGTGCACTCAGATTACTATTCCCTTATCAAGATTTCCTGACTTCACTGAAATCACCAATCCATTAAGCACACTCTCGCACCCTTTACCCTCCTCACTCTCTGATAACTCAGCAAAAGATCTAAAGAACACTCCTTTTAAAACACCATTAATCCCTTACCCCCATTTATTATTACATGCCATTCATTGTAATCACCTGCAAAATCTCCAAATCTAGCTAAACTCAACCAACTGCCTATCCTGTGTTTGCACTCAAACAGCTAAACATGTTTTTCACAAATACTCTAATCCTCCTTCTCTGGAGAAAACAGTTTGATTACATTTCCCCACCCCTTAAATTTAAGTTAGGCCAGGAGTTAGCAAATGGCTATAGCCCATATGAACCAAATTCAACTCAATGCCTGTTTGTGTAATTGAAGTTTTATTGGAACACTAGAGGCCCAGTGCATGAATTCATGCACAGGTGGGGTCCCTCAGCCTGGCCCACAATCGATCAGAGCCAATTGGGGCCAATCAGGGCTGGCTGGCCAAGGGGAGGAACCGTGGGAGGTTGGCTGTGGGAGCACACTGACCATCAGGGGGCAACTCCATCATAGCAACTAGTTGACCAGTCTGGTCATTTAGTCACTTAGGCTTTTATGTATGTGTGTGTGTGTGTGTGTGTGTATAAATATAGGCCTGATGCACAAATTCGTGCACAGGTGGGGTCCCTGCCAGCCAGGGGGAAGGACTGTGGGAGGTTGGCCAGCCGTAGGAGGTTGGCTGTAGGAGCACACTGACCATCTGATCAGCTGGTGGGAGGGACCACAGGAGGTTGGCTGGCTGCAGGAGGGTGGTTGTGTTGAGCATCTGTCCTCTGGTGGTCAGTGCATGTCATAACGACCAGTTGTTCAGTCAACTGGTTATAATGATCACTTAGGCTTTTATATATAGAGATAGCCATGCTTCTTAGTTAACAAAGTACCTATGGCTACTTTCTCTTTTTTTCTTTCAGTTTTTCATTTTCTTTTTTGGTAGAAATTCATTTTCATTATATTTTACAGAAGTATTGGTTCATGGTAGCCATGGGAGAACAATGCCCCTCTCCCCACCTTGGCTACTTTCATGCCCCAATGGCAGAGCTGAGGAGTTATAACAGAGGCCATGTCCTGAAAAGCATAAAATATTTACCATCAGGCTTTTCACAGAAAAATATACCAACTCTTCATTTAGTCTAGTATCATGTTTAGTGTCACCTGAGTTTTAATGGCCTTAAACAGTGTCACACATTTTCAAAGTTTTTTCTTAATTAAAGGATGGTAATTTTTTTAAGGATGATAATTTTTAAATGCTTGAATTAAAGGTATAACACTCAGTTATCTAATCTAATAAAAGAGTAATATGCAAATTAGTAATCACTTTGTTACACCCACAAGCCACGCCCACAAGCCAATCAGGAGCAAATATGCGAATTAACTCAACTAAGATGGTGGCAGCTACAGAGCTGGAGTTGCCCCGGGTAATGGAGGAAGCCAGGGCCCTGCGGGCCCTGAGCTCTACTCAAGGCTACAAAGTTTCAATTATAGAAGATAAACAAACCCCAGATACCTGCCGAGCTGGGACCTTGGGTTGCCAGGAGCAACCCAGGCTTTAAGGGGGGGCGGGTTGGGGGAGGACCAAGGCAACAAAGTTTCAATTATAGAAGTTAAATAAATCCCAGATACCTGCTTCCAGCCAGGCACCCCAGTAGGGAATTGAACCCTGAAGGGGATATGGGCAGCCTGAAACGGCCCTCTGCCCCTCACCCAGGCTGGTCAGGCACGCCAGCAGGTGGGCATCCCCTGAGGGATCCCAGACTGCAAGAGGGCACAGGCCAGGCTGAGGGACCCCCCCACCCAAGTGCACAAAGTTTTGTGCACTGGACCTCTAGTTGTAAAGTAATCGAGTGCTTCATGCCACAGTATGACTGAGGTGTGTTTATGTATACTAATTCTACTTACTTTCTTTTTCTCTTACCATAGTTTAAATCACCACCCAATTTAAACTTACAATAGTTCTGTAATGAGGGTGGGACAGATATTACTGGCTCAATGTAATGATAAGAGAAGGGACTTACAGAACTAGAGAGCATTATGCTAAGCATAGTAAGCCAGTCAGAGAAAGATAAATATCACATGATCTCACTCACATATGGCATCTAATGAGCAACATAAACTAATGAACAAAAATAGACCCAGAGACATGAAGACGTTGATCAGACTGTCAACCTCAGAGGGAAGGCAGGGGAGGATGGAAGGGGGTCAACCAATGAATTCATGTGTGTATGTGTATAACCCATGACACAGATGGTAGAGTGGTGAGGGCCTGCAGGGGAAGAGGGCTGGAGAGGGCAATGGGGGTGGAAAGAGGAGATATGTAATACTTTCAACAATAAAGATTTATTTTTTTAAAAGGGAGAGAGAGAGAAGGGACCTGAGGCATGGAGATTAATGACAATCCATCAAACAACTGCACCTGCACTGGAATGGAAACCCCAGTTCTGCTCCTAGCCAGCCAGTGCTGTCTCTTCCAGGGCCCTCCCTTCAAGGAAACACCAGGTTCTCGGTTCCCATCACCGCTCCCTCTATAGGGCTCTATACTCAGAAAATGCTGACCCCATGCCAGAAGCTAGCATGCAACTGCCCGGGGCCTGGGATAAATGCCTACACAAAATGTCAGGTAGAGGCAACACCACTCAGAAGCTCAGCATCATTTTTCTTCATGGGAAAGTAACATGTAATTGCCAAGGGGAAGAAAATCACTGCCTTCTTAGAACGGACTTCCACTGATCTATGCAAATGAGGGTCAACTGTTTTGTCAGTTTGCCCAGCTTCCCAAGTCCTCATCCCGCATTCTTATACACATCTTCCTCCAAAGTAAGATGAAAGCTGACCTGCTGGCGTGTTCTGGTTCACCTAGTACAACTTCAGCTTAAGATTTCTAATTGCTTTGAAAGTGAGCAGTGGAACCGGGATTATGTGACTGTGTTTAACAGACCCAGATCTTAGGCTGAGAGACAAAAGAAGTAACTACGTGTAACTTCCATGAAAGGTCGTTCAGCAGCAGTTAAATCTGGCTTTAGAGCCAGCCAGCCAGCCAGCCATCCTTGCCGAATACTCACTATCCCTCTCACCTTCTAGAATGCACAGTGTTCAGAGTTTCTCCTGTCCACAGCCAGTAGGGGCTCAACCACAGATGCTCTGCATCTCTCAGCTCACAGATCCAAGTCCAGCGTTCACGCACGCCACATGCTTTTGGGACCCTCCAGGGAATGTCTCTGCTTGTGCACGTCAATAAACAGAAGATTCTCAAACCCCATGTCACTTGCCCATGATGACAAATGCTCAATCTGAGCCCAGCTCCCAACAAGCCTGGGAGCCACAGATCTCCCAGACTCCTCAGCTTCTGCCCCCGAGCCCTTTCTCCCTCAAGCCCCAATCTCTGCATTGTGAACACCAGCCTGCGCTTCAGGCTATCAGAGCAACATCAGTTTATCTAGAAAGTGGGTTCCCCAAGGTTGAGCTAGAAGATTATCCCTCCAGCATGTTCCTAAAACAACTGGGAAGGAACTAAAGACTCGCTTCCTGGAGAACTTCCTACTGCACATTGCAAATGGAATAGAGTGGCAGTAAACCCTGACTCCAAACCAAAGTCATAAGGTAACTACATGATCACTGAAACTTAGCTCGTCTTCTCTGGTCTGCGTCCTTCCGTCCATCCTGTGAGGAGTCTGAGCGCTTGGAGAGCCGGAACTCTTATTTTTAGTAGTAGCTCCAGGCCCTACCACAGGCACCGGCATTTAAGGGCCACTAGGTACGAGTTTAATTGATATTGTTAGATTACAGAGGGTCCAGAGCTTGTGTCGTCTTTATGCAATTGCAACTGAAGGTCAAGTGCTATAGGACGAAAATGCAACACGAGACACTGTAGCTTTTCCCTACACGGATCAGCCCACCCGAAGTCCCACTTACAACAATGCGCCCATCCTTTCTCAAAGACCATTAGCACAGCACTCATACTTAAGATGTCCCAGCAAGCAAGGTGCTGTCAACTCTTCAGCACTTTCTTGCAGCGTGTGAGTTTTTTATTGCAGGACAGAGCTGGAACCAGAGCACTTGTCCTATGCAGAGCTGGCCCCTCAGTCACCTAGACTGGCTATCCGGTCATGCCATCAGGCAATTCTAATAGCTGTTCTCGCTTGAAACGTAAGAGGTCAGAGGCCTCTCAAGCTTGAGAGTGGCCAGCCCCGGTCACAAAGCAGCTCCTGTGTCAGTCAGCAAACAGAAGTGAGAATCCCTGGCGGTGCTGCTGCAAGGTTTCTCCACCGAGAGGCGCTCTGAGTGTGAGATGTTCTCCATGGGCGGCATCCCGGGACACTCTGTCCCTGAAGAAGTGGGCTTCCAGGAGCACCGCTTAACAGGTGTCCGCGTCCATGATAGATATTTTATAAACGGCACATCTTATAAACGAATGTTATGATTTCAGCCCCAGATTCAACATTGACGCATAAATGAGACGCAGAGGAGGACACACTAGCTAGACGGCCCCTTACAAGACACAGACGGTTGTATTTTCCATGGATTCATTTTTTTTTCTTTTAATAAGATTCCAAATCCCCCCTAAGCAGAGACACTTTATAATTAACCCAAAGAAATAAAAAGAAAACGAATCACTGAACGCATTTTCACATGCGTCACAAGATGCAGCAGAGCATTTCTGTCTGACTTGTTTTTAGGATGCAATTCCTGGCCCACTTCCATAGGAAAGGCTGCGGGCGGCTCTGATTCAGAGGCTGCATTGCACCTTCTCCTTCCCTGCCTTCCCTCATTCCGCTAAGGCTATGGGTTAGAAACCACCTTAGGAAGGGGTTCCTTAAATAATCAGAGTGTTGCTTGTTATTTCCAGTAGGTAACAAGTTCTTTCAAGGAAGCCAAGCATTTTTAATTCTCCCAGGACACTATCATCTGGGGCAAAGAGTCAGCTGTTGTTATCATTCACACTAAACATTTCTGAGATACTACAGAGGATGAAAAAGCTAGAATTTAACATGTTTCTGGAAATATTGTGAATCCTTGCAAGCACATATCCCATGTATTATGGATAAAACTCCTCGTGGGTCACGTCTCTGGTGATAAATGAGGGGCTCCTTGTGCTGAAGCACGTGCGCAGGAGGCAGGTGGGGACAGTGACCTCTGTGGGGCTTTCAATCAAGGCTTACACAGAACCAGGGCGCAGAGGTGATCCTATTTCTCTCACAGAAGAGAGGCGGCTGTTTCAATTAGAGCCTCCATCTCAGCAAACACTGGCAGAAAACCACATTTAAAAAAATGTAACGCCTTTGCCAATTCAAAAAAGGAATGGAAGTAGGTAATTAAAGATTAAAAATACCTTGAAATCTTAATGTGACAGTATAAACACGCCTCAGGATACCATGGAAACATTCTCTTTTTTTTTTTAATGAAATTGATTAATTAGCCTGTGAGCCTGCAAAATGTCAGAGCAAAAAGATTGAGAGTGCCCCTCTCCATAGCCGGAGCCTTACCTTGTTTCTTTCTTCCTGAGCTTGTCAATCGAAACGTTAGAAGAAGTCTCCAGCTACAGCTCTGTTTTAAATGCATGAGGAATGCGGCGGCTTCAACAGCATGCACTCCAAATCGCTCTGAAGAAACAGAGATGAGAGTGGCTTGGATACATAAAGCTCAAACGAAACACACCCCATTGACTGGGACATCAATGGAGGGAGAGAATTAGTGAAGTAGTTTTGCAAATTGAACGTGCTAGAAACAAGAAAATGTATGCTGGTGTCTGTGTATATACTATAGCAATGAAGTAGAGAGCACTTCCACAACTCATACATGCGAACTTCATGCTTATGGGGATATCTCATATGTATATATAAAGATTCTGTGCAAATATATTAACATATTTTTACACACACTCTACATCTCTAGGCGTTACTAGGCAGAGGAATAAAATGAAATGCTGGACTTTCCTTCTCCTTCAGGGCAAGGAAGGTCATCCTCTTTTTGGCAACAGAAGCAAGGACTAGCTTGGCTACAAGACCAAGCCCAGCCAGAGTGGCTGTAGACAGTGGCTGGTCACCTCCATCTTATTTTGGGGTTATTGTGCCACTCACATAAAAGGACACCTCCACACACACCTATGCATGAGGGCTCGGTATTCCTATAATTAACTCAGGGTTGTTCAGCCTCAACCCTATTTGCACGTAGGTCCAGAAAACCATTTGCTGTTGGAGGTGGTCTATGGATTGTGGAATGTCTAGCAGATTCTTACAATGGTCTCTACCCACCAGATGCCAGTAGCATCCCTCAGTTGTAGCAACCAAAATGTCTCCAGACAGCGCCATATGTCTTTGGGTTTGGGGCGGCATAGGTGGGGGGAGAGGAGGGAGTGAGCATGAGATAAAGCCGCCCTCCACTGAGAAGCACTGCATTAGAATAATGAGTATGAAAAGAAGAAAGAGCAGACACTATCTCGTGTAGAAATCAAGGAAAACCACCCAGGTAAGAACAAACAGGCTATTTATTTATTCACAGGTTGCTATAGCAAGGGTGTCAGCCACCGTCACTTGTGACTGGCAGTGGCTGAAAGGTAAGCAGGGGAGTGGAAAGGCTTTGTGGTGGGGGAGGGGGGGAGCAGGGGGTCGGGGGGAGGGAAGGGACCCAGCTAGTGTCGCTCAGCCGTTGAGTGTTAACCTATAAACCAGGAGGTCAGGGTTTGATTCCTGGTCCGGGTACATGCTTGGGTTGTGTGCTCAATCCCCAGTAGGGAGCGGGCAGGAGGCAGCCATCAATGATTAAATGATTATCTCTCGTTGTTGATGCTTCTATCTCTCTCCTCTCCCTTCCTCTCTAGAATATATATATATATATTTGTTTAAAAGAAGAGTTCAGTGTGCTTGGTTTGGAGGATGTTGGCCTGGGAAGCTGGAGTCAGGGCATCTTATGTGGTTGGTTTAGAAGCACATTTGGCTGTCTCTGTTGGTCCTCAGTTGGAAACCGGCACAAAATATAGGGAAGCTGGTGGTTGCTGAGCAAGTTAAACTTTGGGCTCCCAATACCAACCACAATACCTAGAAGCTCTGGTGTTAGTTTCCTTTTGCTGCCTTACAGCTTGCCACAAACACGGTGGCTTAAAACCGTCCAACTGCACCGTTCTGTAGGTGAGAAGTCTCCCTCGTGTTTAATGGGCTGTAATCAAGGTGGCCACTAGCCTAGTCCTGCATCTTGCTCATACAGACCTTCAGCTGCAAATCGCACAGAGACAATACAAAGTACTGAGCCTCTACAATCTAATGATATGAATGGAACTAGTGTTGCGTGCCGTTTAAATGCCAGAGCAGCACGGAGCTAAAGGTGCTACTGAAAATAAGACCCAGCTCCTGCTTGTAAGGGCTCCTTCGGGAAGCTCTCAGGGAGACTCCCTGCTCTTACCTGTTCTCCAGCGCCAAGACGCTGCTGGCATTTCTTGACTCTCGGTGCCCTTTCCACACTTTCAAAGCCGGCGATGTGATGTCCCTCTGCCTGCGGCCCTCCCTCACCACCGCGTCAGCAACGTTATGATGAAGCGACTTTGAAAGAAACATTATCCGAGGACCTGCTGTGCTTTCAACCCCCTCCGACTCTCCTCGCCTGCCTCTCTCGGCTTTAAAGCACCTTGTGATTACACTGGGCCCACCTGGAAAATCCAGACTACCCTCCGCATCGTTCAGCACTTTAGAGACCTTAGTTTACTGATTTATTGATTAATAATCAATTATGAATTCATTACATCCCAAACTTTAATTCCTCTTTGCCATCTAGCACCGTACAGTCGTAGGTTCCAGGGCGGTAGGACAGGGACAGCCATTGGGGGCCATTGTTCTTCCTGCCACAGCACCCAATGAGCCAAGTGTGATCCCTGCACCAGCAGCACCAGCGCCACCTGGGCGCTTGTCAGAAATGCAAATTCCGAGAACGTGCCCCAGACCAGCTGATCCAGAAGCTCTGCCTCGGACCCGGCACCTGTGTGTTTCAGCAGGCGCTCCAGGTGATGCACACTCAAGTGTGAGAACGCCCGTCTACACTCCACAGCCTCTGCCTTCACTCCGAGAGTGTGTGCTCAGTATATGAGGCTGTTGCCCACCACAACAATTACATTCCTTAGAAATACATTTTTCCAAAGGTAAATCCTATTGCTGTCACTCCTCTACTGATAATCCTCAAATGCATCTCTCCTCAGTTCTCCACAGATCAAAGCTCCTCCATCTCTCCTCTGCCTGTTTCTCCAGCCTCATCTCTCTCTCCCACCCCCACTGAGGTCTTTCAGCTCTGGGCTTTCGTATCTGTGATGCTTCTCACATCCTGTTCCCACCCCTTGAAAGGACAACCTCTTTGCCTGGCAAACTCTGCTTCCTCCTCCTTCGTAACGTCACCTGCTCCAGGAAACTGCCCTGACCTCCGTGGGAAGGTGGGGATTGCATTTTCCCTTTTGTGTGAACCTCTACCTAGCACTTCTGTGGGAGTGATTTTACATGTCTGTCTCTCTCCTCTCCTCACACTCTGAAGCTTTCGTGTGCCAGCACATGACAACCTAGAACAAAGCAGAGGGCCTGGGATATGAGACTGTGGATGTTTAAGTGGATAAACAGGTGATAACATTTAATAAGACATTATTCCAGCCGAACGCCTAGTGGTCTCCTAAAAGCAACTACCGTCACATCAATGTGTCCAGGAAAAGGTTTCCTGAAGGTAGATGAATATTCAAGTGACTCTAGGAATAATCACTTTAATCTTTCATGAGAACAAATGTCTCAAGGGCACGAGAATATTGTGAAAATCCTTCTCCCACATCCCAAACCTATTTCTTCACATCTCCTACGACTCCCCCCCAAATAACAGTCTGGGACCTAGGTGAAAAGGCGTGGAACAACTAACTGGATAGGAGTCAGCCTGGCAAGGGGCTCCGAGGTACCCCTCACCTGTGTACTCCAACCTGACCTGAGGGGTGGGGGGGGCGGGGGGAAGGAGACGGAAGTCCTCACACAGCTGCAGAAGGACACCTGTGCTACCAGGCACGGGGACGCGCTCCCAGCTAGGCCTCTGCAGTGGCACCGCTGACCTCATCAGCTCCTGACTATAGGCGGGTGTGGAGGGACGCGATGGAGGATAGCGCAGGGTTTTAAGTCAGGCCTCTAAAGCAGTTTTTTCAGGGTGTGGGAAACTAATTAACGCTGCATTGAACAATTTGTGGAGACCGCAACTGCCATTACTTTTCCTAAAATAGAGCATTTTCGTAGGATAGAGTGTAAAAATAGAAGAAAATCCACCAAAGTGCACAGCATGTAGCAAGGGTTAAGTATTGTTTAGTGAACCTTTCATTTCAGTGACTCACACCCATCAAGGTACACGGTTGTGAGAGAAAGTACTTTTCTCACGATCCCTCAGGGTCACCACAGTTCGGAACCCACTTCCCAGCAGATGTTGGGATGATGCTGGAAGCTCCTCTTGACAGCCCCACCCTCCTCGGCTGAAGCAATTCCACTCTGAAATGACTGCCCACGTTGCACAGTATAATTGGCACTCACCACTGGCTCGTGTGACGTGATTTCGCACGTGTCTTCACTTCTCATAGGAGTCCTGACCCTGTGGACAGGACAGGCTGCAGCCCATGTCACGGTTTCTTCCTGCCTGGCCCAGAGTCTGGCACACAATGTAGGCTCTGACTGAGTATTGGCTGGTTGGCTGAATCTAACCAACTATCGACTTTATTAAGAAATCTGGGGTAAAATGTCTAGAGGGAGAAAAAAGAAACATTGGTGAACCCTCAAGAACAGTCCAGATGTCAGATGTCCCTATGAAGATGACATTTGAACAGCGGTCCGAAGAAAGGCACCGTGCCACCACTAGCAAGAGCCACGCATGGGCCCCTCAGGCCTTGATGAGAAAAACCAAGACAAGCCATTTTCATTCTGCTTGGACACCCAGGCTCTTCCCCAGCCATCAGAACTGAGAAGTTGCCGTGGATACCATCACTTCCTATTTATTATCAATGTTTCACAGCAGCAAGCATTAATAATGCATCTTTTCTTTATAAAGCCTTTGTTTTCAGCATTCCCTGATATTTATTGAGCCAATAAGATTTGAGAATATCTGTGGGATCCGGTCTTTGTCAGCAAAGGAAGAATTTCGAAGAGAGAGAAGAAATTAATATAGGAACCTACTTAAGTATTCAGCATCTATGTACAATTGTTCAATTATGCTGTTGCATTGTGATATATCTGACATGAGGCATTACAGTAAAACCAGAAACAAACACCACACAGAAGACCATACAACGAGGCAAACCGCCTCAATAAGACCTTGGTATAGACAAAGCTTCCTGCCTCGCTGCATAATTTATACCGTCTGTAAAGCCAACACCTGGGAACTGCTAATTTAATTAGTTTGTATTGAACACTTAATTGTCGTAAGCCAAGGTTTCAGGCTAGTTTGACAGCTGTTTTCATTACATGTAATTAATCTATGGCGTTTGGTTCTCTTCCCCACCTTGCTTGGATTTTAAAGCTCACTCTGGTCCGAGGAATCAGTTCGACCCGATGACATCATGTCAATGTTCTGCCCCCTTGGTTTTCCCTAATTCCAACAACTTGTGTCATGACAGAATGAGGACACTCTGCAACGGTCTCACTGAACCTGCGCAAGTAACAGCCACATGAGCCCAGCCACCCTCACCCTCCACAAGGTTGTCCACAGCCCCAACCTTCATAAAGGCATTCATTCATGTACACACCACACGGCACACATTGGTGCCAGGCACTGCCCAAGGCAGTGAAATTAGGGTTAAACCAACGCCAGTCCTTGCCCCAAGGAGGGCTGAGAGGAGCCCACAGAAAGGATGGCAGCCTTAGCACTTCAGAGCAGATTCATTCATAACATTTGCAGGCCTGGGCACAGGATGCAAATAGAGGCCCTGATATTGGACATCTGAATGTCTGCATCATATAAATCAAGCTATAAACAGCTAAATAGAATATGTTTGTTAAGGGCCGTTAGAATACACTTGGCTTAATTTACATCAGCTGGGACTCTGCAAGGGTAAAAGCCACACCCTGGAGATGGGATCAAAGACTGAACGCCACTCATTCTGACTCTCCCACTCAGCGTTAAGGGGATGGATCTCGTGATGTCAAAGGCCCACCCAGATGTGATGTAACCTCCTGTAATTCGAGTATTTAATAAAATTACATGTAATGAAAACAGCTGTCAAACTAGCCTGAAACCTTGGCTTACGTCTCTCCGTGTGCCTGTCCCTCCAGAGGGCAGGCACCTCACCCAGCCCCAGCTTTTCATCTATTTTATGTCTGTTTTTCATTACTCTTTAATCCCACAGCGCCTCCTAGATTGTAAGAACTGGTTCAAGTCTCCCCATCCATGCGGGACGCGGAAAAGGAGACCCCAGCCCCATTATATGTTCTCTAATGCGGTCTTAATAAACACAACTTGAAAATGACCCAGAAAGGACGTTCCAATTTAGAACTAGCAGAACAGAAAAAAACAGCCCCCTGCCTGTGGCCTACCGCCCTTTTCTCTGCCCCCAGCTCCATGCTGCCCAGCGAGGGGCTGGGCCCACATGTATGCAGACACCTTCATAGCTCCTGCAAACAGCTGTCGCTTGATGGACCTAGGGAAGAGACCCACACAGATTCTGGAAAGAGACTCAGGGAAGAGAGTTTAGAGCCTGGTTATAAAGCACGTTCAAGGATGGGGGCACCCCATGAAAGGGGCAGTACAGAAAGAGAACCGAGCGTGGCCCTTGAAAGCAGTATTTTCAAACATTTCTGTGCGTGAGCACCACTTGGAGAGCACTTTAGCTCACCGATTCCTGAGATGAGGCTTCAGGAGGTCTGAGTGGCACCCAAGAATTTAAATTTCTAACAATGTCCGTAAGATGTCAACGTTGCCTGAGATGGTCAGTTTTACGCGCGAACTTGACCGGATGTGGGATGCCCAGCTCTCTGGTTAAAGGTTCTTTCTGGGTGTGTCTGTGTTTCTGAAAGACCAGCATTTGAACTGATGGACTGAATAAAGCAGATGGCCCTTCCCAGTGGGCGGGCTTCATCCAATGCACTGAGGGTGTGAACAGAGCAAAAGGTGGGGGACCTTCGTTACTTAGTATAACTGAGAGGCGTTAGCAACGTAGAGGGAGCAGAAGAGGGTAAGAGTTGAAACACAGATGTTCCGCCAAGGGCGCAGTGGTGTGGGGGCAGGAGCTGCCATGATCTTGAATCTAGGAAATCAAGAATGCGATCCCACTTCTGGGAATATATCCCTGAAGCAGGGGATTTCCCAGGGGTGAGGACGACAGAGCCCCTAGCGTTAGGACGCTTGCATGCACGACTCCGGAGACCAGGTTCTGTGACGCAGGTCTAATTTTATTGAGGAAGTACAGAGTATTTATAGGTGGAGGTGGCCAATCATGGAACATCATCTTAGGGAGCCAATGAGCGTAAAGGTTGGGGTACTGTGTACGTGGCTCTGGGAGGGGCTCAGGCGGGCGTTGCCATCTTCCTGGTGTGCCAGAAAGATCTGAACTGCTGGAGTGCGCTCAGAGCATTGCAATAGCTGCTGCACCGAGGCAAAACCTCCTGTGCTCTACCTACATATCCCAAGAAACTAGAAACACCAATCTAAAGGGATATATGCACCCCTATGTTCATAGCAGCACAATTCACCATAGCTAAGATTTGGAAACAGCCTAAGTGCCTCTCAACAGATGAAGGGATTAGAAAACTGTGGTACATCTACACAATGGAATACTATGCTGCTGTAAAAAAGAAGGAATTCTTACCATTTTCAGCAACATGGATGGAACTGGAGAGCATTATGGTAAGTGAAATAAGCCAGTCGATTAAAGAAAAATAACACATGATCTCACTCATTTATTGATAATAAAGACCATTATAAATTGATAAACATAAACAGATATAGAGGCAGAATAGCATTGAACAGACTGTCAAACTACAGCTGGAAGGCTCAGGAGGGTTGGGGGGGAGTTAAGAGATCAACTGAAGGACTTGTATGCATGCATATAAGTATAATCAATGGACACAAGACACTTCGGGGGGTAGGAAGGTCAAGGGGGAAAATAGAGACTTATTTAACACTCTTTGTAATACTTTAAGCAATAAAACAAAATTTAAAAAAAAAAGAATGGATCCGCTTATCTGCAGTGAAGGGTAGGCACAAGAAAGCAGATAAGAGGGAAGAGGCATGTGCAAGGGAAGAGTTTTGAGGATGTATGCCCTGTGCAAAAGAGTTTGAGGGAAAGATGAAGCAGGCACAGGGAGAACTGCAAGGTCCATTTTGTACATGTTCTTCCCATCTTCCCTTCTCCTGTAGTCATTAATGTCTGTGGAGTTAAATTTGTAATCGCTCACACACCTCAAGATGAAATCTCTGTTGATGTTTTGACATTTATTTAATCGTCCTTCATTATTTCACTATCCACATGTCTATATGTTGGCTCCTCAACAGCCTGAGTCATTTGCGAGCCAGAGCCGTGTGGGTGGGTTTCACAGAACGGGAGCTCATTATTTGCTAACTTGGTTCAAAAACGACTGAAGTGTCAATACACTTCGCAAGGGAGTTATTAGTAAGGAAAATGTCAAGTTCCTTCTCACTGGTGATGACAGCACAAACAACACGCATGTCCTTGGGAAGGGGCTTAGGAAACATTCATGTTTGTAGAACCTGACTTGACAGGCAGGGAGACAACAGAGTACTTTCCAAAATGGACAGAGATTCCTATGTTCCATCTTGATCTCAACAGAGTTCATCACTCTGGTTGTAATTCTTCGTGTGGATCTTAAGATAGTTACAAAGAATTTAGCAGTCTCTAAAAACCTGTCAACCTAATACATTTTACCAACCCCTTTGTATGTGCCTTTAACCATCGAATAAGAACAAATGAAGACACATTGCAATACATTCGAACTACGCAACAGGAAATGGCATCATGGTGATTTCTAAGGATGTAAATTCTCTCCCGAGTTGGCAATCTGGAGGTGCAGAGGCACACGGGTGCCAGTTTGTTTACACAGTTGCAGCAGAAAACCTACCAAGTAGTCGCTGAAAAGAAAAATATAGATTCCTCAACTTGCAGTTTAGCATCCCCTTAAATATGTATAATTTCTCAACTCCCTGTGTTCCAAATCATCACATGAAGTACCCGCTCCCCATGAAGAGGACTCCTGTCAAGTCTGGAATAGCGCCTATGTTATGCTTGATGATACAGCCACATTTGCTGTGGGGCAGGCCTGTGTTGCCCCCTGCTGGAGAAAATGCACTCTCCTAGTCTCTCTCAGCTGGGTGGACACTGGGAGAGCTGTCCTCCATTGGAGGATGGCAGTGAGGAGAGGACTAAATCAGAACCTTTGGTGGTTATATCAAGGCTGCACCAAAACTACGGCTGCTACTCGCCAAGAGAGCCCTCACATTCCCCTTGGCTGATTAAGCTTTAAACAGGCTTCCTCCAGAGACAGGCCCCTGACCTCCCTCTTCTCAGAGCATTTACTCTGGAAACTTGGAATTATAAATTCTTTCTCTGTCCCTTTGAGATGTAAACCCTCTACAACTCAGGAATGTCTTTCTCAATGACCTGGGAGCCACCCCTTTGAAATGTGGTCAGCAAGACAGGCAGGGCTCCTGGCTCCTAGTTTCTGTGAGAGGGTAGGAGGCTGACTGTGGTCATTGAAATTGAGCAGATACAGATGGCCTCATCATGCTCAACTCCTGATGGATTCTTTTTTTTTTTAATATAAATTTTATTTATTTTTTACAGAGAGGAAGGGAGAGAAATAGAGAGTTAGAAACATCGATGAGAGAGAACCATCGATCAATTGCCTCCTGCACACCCCCTACTGGGGATGTGCCCACAACCAAGGTACATACCCTTGACCAGAATCGAACCTGGGACCCTTCAGTCCGCAGGCTGACGCTCTATCCACTGAGCCAAACCAGCCAGGGCACTCCTGCTAGATTCTATCACATGAGGATCACAGCACTGGGATGAAGGCGATGGGAAGTACCACCTGCGATTCTGCTTTCTGAAAGTCAAAGTTAGGTTACAATGAACCAGAGAGGGTCTGACAGTGGCAGGGAAAGACAAAAAGGCCCAAGAAATACAATTCCCTAGAGAGTGCAGGTTGGTGACTCCGGCTCAAGAAAAATCAAGGGTTTGGGACAGGGCGGTCTGGTCAGGAAGAGCACACGGTCATGTCCTGTGCTTTGGGGAACATTAGCCATGCTGGTGAGAGGGCACTAAGAGAAGAGTCGCCCTGGAGTCCCAGTTTGGGCACACTGTGTCCTGGACAAGGAATGGACACCACAATCCTCAGGAATCAGCTTCTGTGGTGACATTTGTGACTTCAAGAGACAATGGGCATGAGGGACTTCAGTTCCCTTTGTGTGGCTCTTGGTAGAGAAGACTGAATGAGCCTGAGTCCTTGGAGGTTGGGGGGTAGGAGGTGATGGACTTCCTGCTCTGTAGGGCAGCTCCTTGAGCAAGTGATGAGAAAATGTAGAAATGTGAATGCTTTTAAAGAGCCAAGTACACCCTCATTTCTGAGCTGGTCATTATCATATCCTACCTACATAATAAAAGTGTAGTATGCAAATTGTCCCCTCGACCAGGAGATTGTTTGAGAGTTCGACTAGGGGGCAGGGCCCACTGGGGAAAGGGAGGGAGTACCCAGCCGGCAGCCTCTAGGGACGTACATATAGTGTACATACATTTTAATGAAAATAGCTATACTTTTCTCTTTTCTAGAGACATGAGAAAAAGCCTTGTGGAGGTAGAGACACTGACATTCAATCATATGTGGTGAGGTAGAGGTGAAAAGGTCTTCCCCAGGAATAATTCCCAAGCTTCTATCTCTTTCTACTGACTGTGAGTTAGTTTATCACAAGAATGATAAGCAGCTGAGTAAGAGTCCTGACCAGGGCCCATGGCCCTCAAACTATTACAGGATACAGCAGCATCAGTAATAGTGAGTCTGCACCCCTATGTTCATAGTAGCGCTACTTATAATAGCTAAGATCTGGAAAAACAGCCCACGTGCCATCAGTAGATGAGTGGATAAAAAAGATGTGGTACATTTACACAATGGGATACTGTGCAGCTATAAAAAAGAAGGATCTCTTACCCTTTGAGATAGCATGGAGGGACCTGGAGAATATAATGCTAATTGAAATAAGCCAGTCAGAGAAAGACAATATCACATGATCTCACTTACATGTGGAATCTAATGAACAAAATAAATTGACAAACAAAATAGATCCAGAGACATGGAAGCATGGAACATACTGACAATTCTCAGAGGGAAGGGAAGAGGGCTGAGGGGGGGCAGGAAGAACTTAACCAAAGAACTTATATGCATCTATGAATAGCCCATAGACAGAGATAACAGTGTGGTAAAGACCTGGGGGGACCCTAACCAGTTTGGCTCAGTGGATGGAGCGTCGGCCTGAAGGGTCCCGGGTTCGATTCCGGTCAAGGGCATGTACCTTAGTTGCTGGCACATCCCCAGTGAGGGCTGTGCAGGAGGCAGCTGATCCATGTTTCTCTCTCATCGATGTTTCTAACTCTCTATCCCTCTCCCTTCCTCTCTGTAAAAAAATCAATAAAATATATTTTTTTAAAAAACGTCGGGGGAGTGGGCAGGGGTGGGGTGGAGGAAAAGGTCAAGTAGAGAGACATCTGTAATGCTTTCAACAATAAAGGTACATTTTTTTAAATGGTGAATCTGACTTACAAAGCCTCAGGAAAGCTGTGGGCAAAGTCTCTGGCTTCAAGAAGAATTCATAAAGGAACCTCAGATTTTTGAAACGTTATGGGAAGACTCAACTTCCCAGGAATTTTAGTTCTAATTTAATAATTCTATCACATAAATAAGACCTCTCCTTTGAAGAAAAATTAGGAAACAAAACAAAACTCATAATCCTATCACCCATGTATAAATACTATCAATATCTATTACTATTTTGATACATACATTCCCAAAATGCAATGTATGCTTTTTACAAAGTAGAATCACAATATACGACCTATTTGGTAGTTATTTTCCTCTTAACACATGCATCAAAAAATCTTTTCATAGACAACAAACACAGATACATTATATTACTGGATGCACAATAGTTTGAAGAGAAATTTTTACCAAATGGCTAGCTTTTTAGCAACTATTCAGACATGTACCACCAACATACATAATATTTTCATTTCTGGGGCTAACGGAACTTAATTCTACTTTGTGAAATAGCTGCACCATTTTGCAAGTCTACACAAAGGATATATGTGATGGGAGGATTTGTCATTTCTTTATCTTTTTTCTTTTTTAAAAAAATATGGTTTCATTGATTTCAGAGAGGAAGGGAGAGAGAGATAGAAACATCAATGATGAGAGAGAATAATTGATTGACAGCCCTTTACTGGGGATCAATCCTGCAATCTGGGCATGTGCACTTGACCGGGAATCAAACCATGACTTCCTGGTTCATAGGTTGACACGCAACCACTGAGCTACACCAGACAGACTCTTTGTCTTCTTTAATGCTTATGACACCCTCCATTCCCAATCACTGAGAAGAAAGGAATAAGATGTTCTCACACAGAACACATAAATATCCCACCACTCTGCAGTCCTTACCAGGAGGCATAGTTCGGTGAGACAGCTGGATGATATCTGGTCCTCTCCATTAGGATGGAGAGCCAAGTACCCACTTCCAGGAGGAGGACTGCATACCTTGATGGATATGACCTATCCATTGGTTCTTGGCCTAGTACTCATCATCTATAGTCTATTAAATCATGTCCAACCTGACCAGGGAACACTGCCAAACCTCGGCTGGCTCTGCTTCCCAACCCCATTCCACTGCTGACTTGTCTTAAACTCTCTTAAATTAAAGCACATGAAATAATCTTTCACTCCTGGAAGCCATCAGGCCACTTGCTGCTTTTGCATATAGTGTATCTGATCCTTATCATAATTATATTAATAAAAGAAAGGTTAAAATCCACTGGCGGGAGCTTGATCAGCTGAGTCATTTGCCCTGGGGCAAAATCAGAAGTTGTCGAATAAGGTAAATCAATTCCAGCCGTGGGCCAGAGGAAAGGGGAAAGAAGCGAAAAGCTCAAGCTGCCTCATGGGGAGGTTAATATTTCTTCAAAGGTGTGGAAGGCAGTGCCGAGAACCGGAGAAGTCACTCTCAGAGGATGGGCTGGGAACACGTCCGCCAGCAATGATTTCAGGTGTAATTATTGTGATTCATAACCAAATAGGCCAAAGTGAACATCTGAAATCACACCCCTTGAACAACTACTTTCAAGTCCCCCTAAAGCTCCTGTATTATGTTCCCATGACAGATGTGGGATTGACTATCAGGTCTGTGACTGCCAGGGATGACCTAAGATGACCCCAAACTCCACCTGCCCTAATTCCTTCCGATTCTTTCCCACCACTTCTTGTGGATTACTCTGTGACATAAGAAAAACCTCATTGCTGGCTCTCCGGCCTCATATGCAACCTTCCTGCTATTCAAAATAAATGTTCTCTTTATTGACCACATTTACAAAGAAAAACCAAAAACATTACATTTTTCCATTTTTTGTAAGCTTAAAATACACACAGAGCTAACAGGAAATTGATAGGAAGGTGGTCTGTACCTCCATCGGGGTGGGGGCACGGATGCCACTCTGTGGTACACGGATGTTGGGTCAGTATCTATTAACCACAGCAGGGCCCTGCCCCCACCCTGTTCCCTACACTGCTGTTCTATATTTCTTTTCAACAAATGTTTATCACAGGTTAAAAGTAAGTCATTAGCCCTGACCGGTTTGGTTCAGTGGATAAAGCGTCGGCCTCCATGTTCGATTCCCGTCAAGGGCATGTGCCTTGGTTGTGGGCACATTCCCAGTAGGGGATGCCCAGGAGGCAGCTGATCAATGTTTATCTCTCATCGATGTTTCTAACTCTCTGTCCCTCTCCTTTCCTCTCTGTAAAAAATAAATAAAATATATTTGTTTAAAAAGTCATTACGTGTAAACTAAATTCCATCTATGCCTTTTGAATGCCTTCTATACAAATTCACAAAATACCATATGCAATTAAGTTTCCAGATAAAATTTGATACCACATTTACATCTACAAGAAGCTCAGTGAACTTCAAGTGGACAAAAGCTGTAACGGAGGCTTCAGCCTCTTAGATGTCTGGGCCGCCCTGGGGTCTGCAGGCTCCATGACTGACACTGTGTCTCAATTGTGTGCTACTGCCTCCCAGCACCACGCACAGTGGCACAGAGTCAGTACTTATCAAGTATTTGGTACATGGGAGGAAGAAACGATGGAAGGGAGGGAATAAGGATGGGACCTGAAAAAAAAAAACAGGGGTGGCTGGGAGGGGAGGGGAGGAGAGGAAGGAAGGTAATCATGTGACTTTGAGAGGATGGCTCTACCCCTCCTGTACTGCCCGCTCTAATTTTAAGGTAAACGCAAGGCACTAGGGCTGTTAAGGGAGAAAAATTCTGTGGTTTCTCTGCATCATGGGATGGCTGGCGTTAGGAAGAGAGAATACTGGGGCAGTTTAACCCTTTTCTGCTTCTGATCCTTTGATTTAAGCTAACCTAAGTGAGCCTCTATCCCCACCAGTCAGCTTGCTTATCCAGAATTGAGCACACTGAAAGCCAATGACTGAGGCTCTGTCATTGGATCCTCAGGTATGCCGGGCTGGGCGGCAGACACCCCTGCCCCTGGGTGACAGCTGCCACCAGGGTGAGTGACACAGACCAGATCATGTCCAGCATTTCAGCAGCACAATGAATCATCCCATTAATATTAATGTCAATAACCAGGACAGAGCACTCCAATGACCTGAGTGGATTTACTTTTCAGGTTAAGAAAAAGCTGAAATGACATCTATATTGTTCCATCTAGCTTTTCATAAAATGGCCATAAAGTGGTGACCAGCGTGCCCTTCACTACTCACCACAGGGCACCAGTTCCTCGTTTGCAGCACCCATTTTGGATAACAAAACTAGCACCCTAATGGAAATCTTAGGGGAAGCTCTTGCTTCTATCCTGGGGAAATTGGTGAGTTTGGGGTGGGGAGGAACATTTGGGGAGGTCACCATAATGAGACCCACAAAGCCTAAAATATTCACTATGTGATCCTACACTAAAAAAGCTTGCCAAACCCTGTCTAGACCACTCTCTCCCAACACACATACACGTGCGCACACACACAGGCACTATTCTTATGTCCTCCTCTGAGGTGAATTCTAGGTACTGACGGTGAAGGTTAAAAGCATACAGACCTGGTTCAAATCCCAGCTCTGACATTATTTTCTGTGTAACCTTCATTTTTAAGCAAGTTACTTAACTTCTGTGAGCATCAATTTCCTGCTCTTTAAAAAGAATGATAATAGTGCCTAATTGATGTTTTGTGTGAAGCTTTAATAACATAAAACGTGTAAAGAACCTGACCAGCATGGCTTATGGTTGAGCATCGACCTATGAACCAGGAGGTCACGGTTCGATTCCTGATCAGGGCACATGCCCGGGTTGTGGGATCGATCACCAGTGGGGGACGTACACGAGGCAGCCAGCCGATCAATGATTCTCTCTACCTCTCCCTTCCTCTATGAAATCAATAAAAAAAAATTTTAAGTGTAAAGAAACTAGGATAGTGCCAGCATCTGGAATTACTCTGTAAATGAACTATTAATCGAGTCTGCTTCTTTCAGTGCACTTTTTGCTTCATGTACCCCAAACTTAGCCATCCCTGGCCCCACAGTCCGCTCCAGAAAAATAAATTATTGTTGATTTACCTAAAACTAAGCTTTCCTCTTTCCCTATAGTAAGAAGTATAAAGCAATCAATAGGGCTGTAGTCTAAGAAAGATTTCGGAGAAAACTCCTCCACTGTAGGGGAGCTTGGTCAAGGTGCCCAGCAGCCCTTCTCAACAGATGTGAAAACCCCAGTGCAGCTGGATCCTTGTGTGAAATAATTCAGCATGAGGACAAACAGCTCCTTACACAAAATAAGGGCTAAATGGATCATCTTGCTCTCAGGCAACTATAGAGCCCACTGAGCTCAGTGTCCACAGTTCAAAATAATACTGGGGGATTCGGCATGAGTTTTCGTTTTAAAGTCACATAAAAAAAATGTCATTGTCTCTGCATCTTTTGACATTGTTGTAGATGGTTCTAAACCTTTTATCCTTGCCCTCTTGATCTAGCCCCCAGCCAACATTTGTACTCACACTGAACTACAATTTTAGCTCATCCAAAAATATATGCAACCGAAGGCGTTTCCCCTTCAGACACTGTCTGACTTGTTTCTTTTCCCTTTAACAGAAAAAGCAAAGGAGAGCAGTCACTCAAGTGAGGGCAACATTTGTGGGGATAAGAGAAGGGCTTCCTCTTAGTTTATCTTGTAGCATCACAGTAACACATTTTTCTGCAGAGTTCCCAAGGACTGAATTGTCTGTGTACAAACAAAATAGACTCCAGAGGCCAATGATAGGTGTTAATAAATTATATTTGTGTAGCAGACATGAAACTCAGGTATGTTAAAATGTGGCATTTTTATTTTTGATAACTTAACATTCCTATTTCAAACTTCTGAATGGCTGGTAAACATATAATCTCAATGACCTCTTTCCCAGGATGCCCTACGATTTCAGAAGAATGTGCCACACACATCTGCGTGGACCCCCAGTGACAACTGGTTGCAACAGCTAAGAGGAACAGAGTTGTTAAGGGTGTGGATGTAGAGCCAGACAGCCTGGGTTTGAATCCCACCTCTGCCACTTACTAGCTATGAGACCACAGTGAGTCACTTAACCCTTCTTTGCCTCAGTCTTCTCATTTGTAGGAATAATAACAGTACCTGCGTCATAGGGTTGTCACATGGATTAAGTTAGCATTTATTGGACACTTGGAGGCCTTTCATGCTTAGTGTTATTAAGGATTTGTTAAATAAATAATGAACAATACCCTCCAGCTGTGAAGGTGTCTATGGAAACCCCTATCTGACAGTGACTCATAGACTGCCATCCAGGCATGAGATGGCCCTTGTTTCTGTCCTAACAGCCTCATCAGTCCAGCGGATTTCGCTGCTACTACTCATTCTTGAGGGTGGGAAAACATCTAACTACTTCTAAGTCGAAAATCCTGGGGACTAGACTAAGCAAGTGTTGAAATTACATAAACATATCCAACATGGAGCTGTTATTCTAGCTGCAATTTCCCAGGTCTTCAAAAAAATACCAATGTCTTTCTGTTTCACAAGAAAAAAACACCATGTAAATGTTACATTAAAATTCAAAATTTACTGACTTTCTAGTCAAACAGAAAGAAAAACAAACTCATTTGTTCTAACACTTGTGATTTTCCTGTCTTCCACAATAGAATATCATTTTAATCAGGAAAAAAAAATTGACTTTGGGTGGTGGGCACACAATTCCATATACAGACCATGTATCATAGAATGTATACTTGAAACCTATATGATCTTAGGTTTGTCATCCCCAATAAATTTAATTTAAAGAAGAAAGAAAATAGTTTTAGACTTGATCCCTAAAAACCTTCAAGGTAAAATTCTGTAGCTTAGAATGTTTCTAATTAGGCAAGCTTCAAAGAGTTAGTGGCTGGGAAAAATCCCAAAGCATATTATCAAACTGTAGAAAAAGGTCTTGTAAACACATAGAAATATTTCATGTTAATATGAAACAAGGTTCTTCTAGATCTGTGCTGTCCAACATACAGACAATAGCTACATGTGGCTCTTGCACACTTCAAATGTGGAAAATCCAAACTGAGATGTGCTGTAGGTGCAAAATACATATCAGATTTCGAAGACTTAGTATGAAAAAATGCAAATTACTTCAATAATTTGGGATATATTAGGTTGAATAAATAAAATAACTAAAATTAATTTTACTAATTCTTTTTACTTTCTAAATGGAGATACTAAAAAACTAAATTGCAGATGGGCTCACATTATAGTTTATGGACAGCCCTGGTTTGGATAATATAGCAACAAACCCTGTGTATTAACTCAGGGTAATCAGATATTTCTAGGTAATGTCAATTGATCTTTTTGTCTTGAAAATAAAAGAAAAAAAAACCTACATATTCTTTGCTGTTTTCTCACTATGGGAAGGGCCCAAACTTAAATTTTTTGTTTCTTTAAGTAAGCTGGGAAATGCTAAGATTTAATCTTTCTCTTTTTGTTTTCATTGTGTCTTTGATTTTCTTGTACTGTTTCATCTCATTTGAGTTCACATAGCTACTTACTGTAAAAATGTAGAGTAGTGATTTACAGTAATTTTCAGTATCAATTAAATTGGTACTCTACCCAAGGCCTATTCATCCCCAACTTTATTGCTATTCCCACAGACTTTGGAATTAATTATAGATTAAAAACATAGAACCTCTCTGATTATAATCAATAGTTTTAATTAAAGGAATAGCCCTAGTTGGTCTGGCTCAGTGGATAGAGTGTCGGCCTGTGGATTGAAGGGTCACAGGTTCAATTGTGGTCAAAGGCACATGCCTGGGTTGTGGGCTTAATCCCCAGTAGGGGGTGTGCAGGAGGCAGCTAATCAACGATTCTCTCGTCATTGATGTTTCTTTCTCTCCCTCTCCTCCCTTCCTCTCTGAAATCAATAAAAATGTATTTAAAAATAAAATAATTAAAGGAATAACCAAGAGACATCTTGAGAATCTTACTGCCCTTGGAGCACCAAAAGAGACAGGCCTGCAAGTGTTCCGCTGACTGTACTCCAAAACCAAGATATCTAACACCAGCCAAGCCCACAATAGGGCTGATAGCTTTTTAGTCACTGTATTGACCTCCACTTGCATTCCTTTTGGCATCTGTCGCAAACCTTTCCCATCTTTGAAGGCCTAATTTCACCAGATGCCATGTCCCCCCTCCTGAAGTCTGCTGGGTTCTTCCCTGGGGTGTTTCCTCCACAAAAACGCACCCACCCTTTGACATCACCTAGGCTCAGACCTTGGATTCTCCTCTCACTGTCCTTTCCATGATCAGTCCAATGAATGATCAGTTAAACTCAGCTCCTAAACCAAGTCTTCCCCAAGTGGCTCCCTTACATGATGCTAACAGAACCCCTAAAATGAGACGATTCATAGACATGTGCAGTCAGAAAGAAAGTCAGCTCTTCCCTGTCTGAGCAGAAATCATAAAAATAGCAAAGTTTTTATTTTAACACTCTGTGCGTGGAAGAATTACTGGGTATTTGTTAAATGCAGCTTCCCAGAGTCTGAAGCAGGAGCTATAGGGCGGGTCTCAAATATGTATATTTTTAACAAACACTCCAAGTGACGTTCCTGCAAACACCATGGATTCTGACACGACCAGGTCCATGCTTTGAGAAATTCTGATTGAAAACTTGGGCTCCAATGTATTACACATTAACTTGGATCCTCAAATGGCTCGTGTACAGGGTTTAAGGAAGGGGGAAGACATCTAAGGAGTTTCTAGACATCTAAAAAGCTTCTAGAAATATTCATATTCCCAAAGAATAAATCCTACTCTCTAGGTACATCAGTGCTTCTTACATAAAACACACAAAGCTAAAAGTGTTCCCCTCTGCAAATTTTAGCTCGGAAGTGTATCTGTGCAAAGGCGCAGTGAATTGCAGTCCTTCTGAAATTCTAGTATGTACTTTAAGGAAAAGGAGGCCAATGTTTCCCTGTCCCCAGTAAAAGAAGGACCTTATCTTATTAAAATGCTAAGTGGTTAGAAAGAAAACTGGCTGGGAATTTATGGTGAGAGTGAATCTGATGCTGTGTTCATTCACAAACCCCGAAACCTTCAGCAACACAGTACAAGATGGCAGCACTTCAGGGACAAGAGTGTGCTTCTTTGTGGAATTTAAGACTTCCTGGCACCTGAAAGCCATAATCATCACAGATTTCCTCAAATACTGTGTTGCTTTTAGGAAACAGACATCCTAAAAATAGACACATTCTGATTAGATCGGGGAAAGAGTAGTGTGGTGCTACTTACACAAGTTCAAGCGCAACCAGAGAAGAGTCTTCAATGGAACTAAAAAGAGAAGCTCAACCACCTCCTAGGTAAGAACATGATTTTTGGAAAGAGAAAGAAATAAAAATGAGAAACCCTGAAAGACTGAGTCCAGGAGAAGTTTCTTCGGAGATTGGCCTGAAGCCTTCCTAAGGGGCATTTGTGCTAGTGAGGCAGGAACACTAGAATAGGGAACAAAGGCCTCAAGCGCTGGCCTCCCCTTCTCTGTCTTGGCTGGAACATCACAGACTCGACCTTCACTGACCACCTGTTCCCCACTTCCCCCTCCCCGATTTCCTGTAATTGAGAGGCCTAAAAAATACTGCGATCTGGAGAGGAGAGACAGGATGAGTGGCAACAGCAGTCACCTCACCAGTGTCAGAAGCAGAGGACCACCCTATCTCCCTCTTGCCCGTGTTTAATAAAAACCTTTCACCCAGTCCATCTCCTTCTCCAAGTTCACCCACTCTCACTTCTCAAGTGGGTACTATTGCTTCAATAATTTTATTGTGCTTCACTAAATCTTTCTGTCACATTCTCAAATGCCTTCTTGTTCCATGACAAGAACCTGGATTAGGTTGAACCTACCTTGGCCTCCATGGGTGTCAACTGGCATCACTAGTATGGACCTCTTACTTTAATTTTCCTTGTCTCCATTCTGTCTCTATCTTGATCTTGTGCTTTCTTCTCCATCATGTTATGTAGAAAGAGCTGGACTTGAGATCAGAAGAACAGCTGATTGCTATCACGGTTATGGTCTGAATATGCCCATCAAAATTTATATGTTGAAGCTCTAACCTCCGGAACCTCACCATCTGACTATATTTGGAATCAAGGCCTCAGATAGGTGATTAACTTAAAATGAGGCTGTTGGGGTGGGCCCTACGCCAACCTGACAGATGGACACAGAGAGACACACGGGATGCGTGTACAGAGAGAAAAGAACATTGAGGAAGCGCGAAGGTGGCCATCTGCAAGCCAAGAAGGGAGGCCTCAGCAGAAAACAAACCTGCCAACTGCCTCTTCTCTCTCTGTTTTCCAGCTCTTTACATGTTGTTCATGGGAGAGAGTTGAGATAAATGCAAATACTCAGCAACATTTTGTTCAAATAAATGAATACATTCAGTCCATTGTGTTAACTGGAACTCCAATATTTTCATCCTAAAATATTGGCTCAGCAAATGTCCTTAAATCAGCAGCAGAACCACCACCTTGAAATATATTACAAATGCAAGCCTTGGTCATGGACTTCTAGCCTTCAGAATTGTAAGAAAATGAATTCCAATTGTGTAAGCCACCAGCCTGTGATATTTTTTTATGGCAGCCCTAGCAAACTATCACATGACTTTGTCCCAGTTCCCTAATTAGCAGGTTTTCTTACCTGTACAACAGAGACACAACTGACGATACCTAAAAATTAAAGTCAGTTATAATGTCGTTGAAAAACTGCAAATAGGTTTCTACCAATGTGAACCCTCAGATGGTTTATTATAAGAAGAATTCCCCTGGTGCTCTCCCTCTTCCATGTTCGAAGCTAGCTGTGGTAACAGGAGGCCCTGACACACCCACTATCCTCACTAAAGGGTCAGAGGTTGCCACTGCCACATGCAGGAGTCTTGAGGCTGATTTGTTTGTGCTCCTTGGTTCAAGTCACTGAGAGCTGAGAACAAAGAAAGTTACACAATAATTATGAGTAAGAGGAAAGGTTCTCTATCCTGTCCCATTTCCTGTAACTCTGTAAATAATAAGTATTCCACTTTGAAAAGAGGGGGAAAAATCATCTCAATATTTACTCTTATGAGGTAGTTTAAAATGAGGAGAGAAAAGCTGAGAACATTAGCAATTGGAAAATGAGTTGGGAGGAAATAAGAGTAAACAAGAAATTTTAATTATAGGTCCATAATGTATTGAAGAAATAACTATAATATGAAAAGTATTCCAAAAAAAACATTGAAACAGAAATAATCGAAATGCATTTGAATTCAATTTAAGGGGCTATAGAGAGCAATGTAGTTAAATAAGATATAAAAGAAAACCAGAAAAATACAAAAATGAGTGATTCTAAAAATATAAGTACCCTTTTAGGAAATACTAAAATGTTTGTTTAAAAAATAAGCAGACATTACACAAATAGTAAATGTGCTGAGTTAAATATTATATTTCAAATGAAAATGCTCTTTTAGTTCTTAGATATCCTAGAAATGAGCTCAGAGGAGCTAAACACTGAACTTGTTCTCCAGAAATAGGGAAAAAAGAAAAAGATGGAAATAACATTAGATCTTGTCATAGATTATTTAGACAGGTGTCTTGATTTTTAGAAAGTTCTCATTTTCTTCTATGATGTGATTCTCAAACTTCAGTGTACATCAGAATCACCTGGAAGGCTGTGCCACTTTGTTATGGCAGCCCTAGCAAACTGACACATGACTTTGTCCCAGTTCCCTAACCAGTTCGAAGACTGGTGGTAAACTGCTGAGCTCCACCCCGCCCCCTATAGTGTCTCCCCCACCCCCACCCCCACCCCTATCTTCTGAGTCCCAGGATACAGCTCGGTTTGCATTTGTGAGGTCAGATTCCAAGGGGTGCTGACGCTGCTGGTCTAAGGACACTTGGTGAACCAATGTTCTATGGCAAAGATGTTGGAGCTCCAGTTGAACACAACAGAATGAATGTATTCATTCATTTGCATGAAATGCTGCCAAGTATTTGCACGTTCCTCAACTCCCTCCCATTAAAAATAAGCTTTAAGAACTGGAAAATAGATAAGCAGGAGGCAATTGGCCCTGAAGACCACAGAAAGTTGAAAGTTAAGTGCCATTCGGAGACAGGCGGTGTCAAAATAGAAGTATGCAATGCTCAAGAGCTGCAGGTGTCTTTAAGAAACAGGTAAGAGATAGGACTGGAAATAGGAGATCAAAGTCTTTAAAAGGAACGTTTAAGATGCAGATCTCCTTCTATATTGCAGCAGAAGGCTGCATATTTACTACCTGAAGAGATTAACCATGAAGAATTTGGTGTCAGAGGTTGGGAAGTGCTTTACTAACAAACCAGAGACATAAAAGAAAAATCTACATACTGAACAGTGAGACCACACCTGCCCCCCATCATCCCACCCTCCACCCCTGGTCCCTTTCCTTGACACTCACCCAAATGCTACTGGCAAGTAGAAAATTAACAACTTCCTCTCTGAAACAAATCAGGTCAAGAAAAAAGACCCATCTATAATTTAAAAAGTATAATATGCTAATTAGACCAGACATCCTTCTGGATGACCTTCCAGATGAAGCTGGGGCTGCGAGGGAAGCCCAGATCCTAGGTGCCTGCAGGCAGCCAGAGGGAAGCCCGGGTTCTGGGTGCCAGAGGGAAGCTGGTACCAACAGCTGGGGGAAGGAAGGCCTACTCTTCCATGAATTTTGTGCAACGAGCCTCTAATAGATACTGATAATAGGGATTCCCCAATGAAATGGGATCACTATGCAATTATCTTACATTGAAGACCCCCAAATATGCCTCGTGCATACACAAACAGGTTCCAAACAGTATTGCGGGGCCCCACTCTTAATTGTTACCCAAGGCAGATCAGACAAATAACAAAATAAACTGATGAGACTTAGAGAAACAAAGCTAACAAAGGCAACAATCAAAACAATAAATTAACTATAAATAATGTTTTTCAAAGAAAAGATACTGTACTTATAAAATAGAACAGGGTGTAATTTTAACATTTTTTTAAAAAAAGAAGAACTCTGAGAACAACAAATATCAACTCATGATGACAGAAATAAAAAAAATGAAGCTTAGAACCTCTCCAAGAAAGCATTAAAGTAAAGGAAATGGTTCCTATAAATCAGTGGTGATCAGCTGGGGGTGGTTTTGCCTCCTAGGGGACTTGAACAACATCTGGAGACCTGTTGGATTGACACAGCTGGGGCAATGGCTGTATGGTCATCAAATGAGTAGAGGCCAGGATGCTCTGAACATGCTAGGGTGCACAGGGCAGCCCCCAGAACAAAAAAAAAAATTCTCTCTGCCAAAATGTCAATGTCAAGATATTGCAGCTGCCAAATGCGAATCTCTCCAGGTCCTACAAAATTAACAAGAATAAATAAAACTGCTCATCATCCACACCAATAGCATAAATCGGAATCAAAAAGAGCACTATAAACTTCAAATTGCTTATAATTAAGAAATAAATCCAGAGTGGCAAGTCAGGGCAGAGAATACATGAGAGCGTGAATGGGGGGAAGTGAGAGGAGGGAGAAAAGAGAGAGAGGATCTAGGAGTGGTGGGTACTTGACAAAATAAACCCAGAAGAAGAAAGCTCACCCTGCAGAGAAACACACAGAAAACAGATCTCAGTTGGGTGAAACTGGCCATCTGGCAAATCAAAAGGACTGGGCTTGAGAATGGAAGGACCAGGAGGCTCTACTCTGGGGCCACCACTAGGAGATTAAGGGTCCTCCAGTAGCAACAGGAAACCACAATCTCAACACATGCCAGCCCATTCCACCCCTCAAAAGCAAAGCGCTGATTAAAGAATTTTATTTCAGCATAACAATGGAGGAGGATTCTAAACTAAAGCAACAACAACAAATCAGAAAACCACCCAAGCTTCTCACGCCTGGTTTACAAGTATAATTGGTGGCCCCCAAAAAATAAGACAGGCCCAATCGTTCTCTGAAGAGATGTGATCTCTTCAAAGAGCCTCTGTGTGACCAATACGTCAACCTTTTGATCTTTCTGAAATCTTAGCAAAAGTTTGTCCAGCCACAGTCTCCACTTTTTTGTCTAAAACACAATTTTCTGTCCACTATTTTCTTAAATTCAGCATCTCTTGCAATTCAGACAGGCTAAGAATTTCCCAAATCATTTAAGTCCTGGTTCATTTTTATTTAAAAGGTTCTGAGTATGTTAGTTTTGCTAAATTCTTTTGTATCTGTAGTTAAAATGCATAATTAGTACTTTATAAGGTGGCTAATATTGATGTGCAAAAAAAAAGTCCTTCCCTAGATTTCTTTTTTCTCTCGAATTTTATGCTATAAACAACAAGAAGAAATCAGGCTAAAGTTCAACACTTTGCTTGGAAAGCTCCCCAGATAAATGCACAATTGCAACACTTCCAAACTGTGTTTCCCATATACCTGCAGACTACAATGCTGCTGAGCTTTCAGCCACTATTTAGCAAGGAGCCCTTTTCCTCCAGCTTCTAATAACATGTTCCTTGTGTTCATGTTCAACTTTACTGTGTGTGTATCCTGCTAATGCTTCTGTTCCTCGGTCCATGGGATCGTCAAACCAAGAGCTCGAGGCCAACCACAGCTGGGGAAAGAAACCTGGAGTCCTGGGCTCGCAAGGCATAAGTTGAGTGGAACAGCTGAGGATGGCATCCACCGTGGGCAGGAGACAGCCAAACACGTGGGCTTACGTCCTGTGTCTGCTCCTGACCGTCTGAGGGACCTTATGTGTGTCTTCAAACCTCTCTAGGTTTCCGTGTCCTCACCTGTGATGTGAAGATTAAAATATTTACTCGTTGGCCTGTTGGGAGGATTAAGAAGATATTGAACAGAAGGTAGTTAGCACAGTCCCTGACTTGTGGGTAGTGTTCTTCAGGTGGAACCTTAAAAGAAATGATTTCCATGCCCCCTGGTTAGTGTAGCAAAGACCGGATCATCAATAATGCTATTCTTTGGGTCCTTGAATGACAAATCAAGGGATGGTCCAAGCCAGTGTTTTAGGGAGAACCCAGGTCACTGCAGTCACAAGGAGCCAGAAGTGAGTGGGGCACCCATTTATAGAGTAGGTAAAAAACTCTCATTTGATTCTACCTTTGAGACCGTTTTTAATGTTCATTTTGAGGTTGATTTGGGGGTGTAATATTGCAACCCCAACATATATACTCCTACGTATACACACATACACTAATTTATTGCCACCCTAAGGGCAGTGGCTCCCAAACTTATATGTGTATCAGTACCCAGCAGGACTGATTGGAACACAGACTGCTGGGTTCCACCCAGCCCCCGAGTTTCTGATTCTGTAGGTCTTGGTGGGACCGCCTAGCAGGTCCCAGGTGACATTGCAGCAGCTGCCAACATTAGTAGAGCTATTGCCTTCGAGAAGGAGACAATATAGACCCTTCTTCTGAAATTCAATGGCATTCAACAAAGCAACTATCAATGGTCACATAAGAATAAAATGGCCTTTAAATCAATATGAAGAATTTAATGCTTGTTTTGTACAACTGGAAGAAATATAAGCAAACAGAGAGCCCTTGTGTCTGGAACTGAATTTAACCCAGCTCTTTTATAAATTGTAATTCATAGTTGTCTTTTTCTTTTCTCCAAAATTTAAAGCCTCATCTTTATCCACTTTATTAAGATAGGTTGCGATAAAACATGGCTGTAAATCATGCTTCAGTTTTTTCAGAGTAGTTCAATAAAGTGGGGCTAATATAAGTTGGAGACAAACTCTTATTCTCATGGCCCAAGAGGATAAACAAAGGATAAATTACATTCAATGAATTCAGCCTTAGCAGGAATTCTGAAGGCATTCAATATTGGCCAAAGCTAATCAGCCACAGCCTTCTGGGAGGAAAAATTGGAGCATTTCTATTTCTTTTTCAGGTTCTCTATGGGATAACTATAAAGCTAGATAGTTGTTTTTTAACAACATAGTCTTTTGTTTCACTCCAACACAAAAAAAAAGTTTATGCAGCACTTTCAGCATCCTGAATGTATTTTTTTTAATTTATCTTTATTGTTCAGATTATTACAGTTGTTCCTCTTTTTTCCCCCATAGCTCCCCTCCTCCCATTTCCCACCCCAACCTCTGTCCTTGCCCCCCCCACTGTCCTCATCCATAGGTGTACAATTATTGTCCATTCTCTTCACGCACCCTCAACACCCTTAACCCCCAAAAATTGTCAGTCCACTCCCTTTCTATGCCTCTGATTCTATTCTATTCACCAGTTTATTCTGTTCATCAGATTTTTTTTCACTTTATTCTTAGATTCACTCGTTGATACATATTTGTTGTTCATAATTTTTACTTTCCTTTTTCTTCTTCCTCATTCTCAAAGGATACCTTTCAGCATTTCATATAATACTGGTTGGGTGGTGATGAACTCTTTTAGCTTTTTCTTGTCTGTGAAGCTCTTTATCCGACCCTCAATTCTGAACGATAGCTTTGCTGGGTAAAGT
>PVJC01003991.1:0-28855 GCA_004026665.1 Murina feae | reverse complement strand
ATCCTTTTGCTTGGAGTTCTCTGTGCTTCCAGGACTTGGAAGTCTATTTCTTTCACCAGGTGAGGGAAGTTTTCTGTCATTATTTCTTCAAATAGGTTTTCAATATCTTGCTCTTTCTCTTCTTCTGGCACCCCTATAATTCTGATGTTTGTGCACTTAAAGTTGTCCCAGAGACTCCTTACACTATCTTCATACTTTTTGATCTTTTTTCTTTTTTCTTCTTTTCTTTTTTCTTTTTGCTTTTCCCACTGGGTGGGTTTTGCTTCTTCATATTTCATATCTTTGACTTGCTTCTTGCGATCCTCTCGTCTGCTGTTGGATGTCTGTATAATATTCTTCATTTCAGTCAGTGTATGATTCATTTCTAGTTGGTCCTTTATTATATCCTTGAGGGTCTCATTAGATTCATTGAGGATCTCACTAAATTTATCGGCAGTCTCTAGCATTTTCTTGAAAAACCTAATAACCGTGGTTTTGAACTCTATATCCTGTCGTTTTCTTTCCTCCATTTCTGTCATTTGTGACCTGTTTTGTCTCTGCATTTTGGCTGCTTCCCTTTCTGATTTAGGCGATCACTGCGAGGGATTAACCTCTAAGCCGCTTGGTTATGAGAGTCAGCTGTGTCTACAGTGGGAGAACTTCTGTGCTGGAGACACCCTTATGGGGCAAGAGTTGTTTCAGTGGAGCTTTTATGCTCACTGCATCTGCTCCCAGTGTGTTCCTTGTGGATCTGTTTTGTTTAGGTTAGTCCCACTCTGGCCACTGGGTGAGGCTGGCTCCTATATCTTTAAGGAGGCGTTGATTAAGCCTCTGCCCTAGCTCTGATGCAGCTTGGGAGGGGCGGGGCCTCGGGGAGTTTGCAGGGCGGGCGGAGCAAATAGCTATGGCGCTTCTCAGCCCTGCGCTGAGAGACACCGGTTTCTGTGTCCCGCGGTAATTGCTGCAAGCAGCGCTGAGAGAAACTCGCTTTGGATTTCCTCCTGGTGCCAGTCAGTCCCCCCTCTCCGGGTGTCTGGGTCCTCAGAAACTCGCCTGGAACTGGAGTTCAGAACCACTGGGAACTTGTGGCTCTCTCCGTTTTGGGAAAGAACTGCGACCTCCGGCACCAGCCCTTTCCCCGAGCCCCGTGCACGCGCCTCCGTACCTCTGTACTTTGCTTCTGCCGCTCCTCTGAGTCTCAGACTCTTTTCTAATTGTAGGATTTTCACTCAGTCAGCCTTCCTGTGGGTGCGAGTGGTGTCCGTGTGTTCTTTTCGTGGTTTTTCTGAAATAGTTGTTCACGGCTGCATTTACGGTGTTTACCTTATGCTGCCATCTTGTTTCTCCTCCTCTTAATGTATTTTTTAAACATACTCCTTTAACAACTATTGCATTCTTTCTAGTTAAAGATGAGACAGACATAAGATAGACATGCCCCTACCCTCAGGGTACTTAAATACAGTACAGCCCAGGCTGGTGTGGCTCAGTTGGTTGAGTGTCATCCTGTGCACCAAAAAGGTCACCAGTTCGATTCCTGATCAGGGCACATGCCCAGGTTGCAGGTTCTATCCCCAGTTGAAGTACATATATAGGAGGCAACCAATTAATGTTTCTCTCTTACATCAATGTCTCTCTCTCCGTCTCCCTTACTCTCTGTCTAAAATATATATATTTTTTAAAAATAAAATACATTTGTGTTTCATTTCTTGATTAAAGCTATGTTAAATAGGTGGGATTTTGCTTTGTTTTAATAACAGTATATTCTTTGTTTGTGAAAAAAATAAAATCCAATCAGTGTGTGTGTGTGTGTGTGTGTGTGTGTGTGTGTGTGATATGTGGCCCACAGGGTAGGGCTCATTTCTACACCATTCTATAAGGAATATCGGGAGCCCTTACTACTGAGAGCTGGGAAAATGTACATCCACTGCGGGTCTAAAAACCACTGAATTATATGCTTATGTGCTATTCCTCACAGCACATAAACTAATCTCTTAATTCATTTGTGACCCTGGCCAATGTATTGACATGTATGAGTCTCAAAGTGATGAGTCTCTGGATTTGGCTGGTTGGCTTTGGGGCAAAGAGGGTAGAAGGAAGGGAGGCAGGAACTGAATTTGATCAACATTTATGAAGTGCTTACTTTGTCTTGATCTATGCGGGATAAGGAAGGAGTGAAAGCTGGGAAGCTTAAGGACAAAAGGCCCCTCCCTTAGGACATGGACTGGCATGACCCCAGCAACCTGGACATGAAGAAGAGGAAAGAGGGGAGGGAGGCAAAGGCAAGGCCACGCGAGGCTGGACAGCACAGGACCTTGAAAACAAATGAGCCACTCAGTGTCTGTAAAGGAATGACCTTACCCTTGATATTGCTCCTTCAGGGGAAATTTTATATTCATCCACTTTGCTCTAGACACACACTTGCTACACCCTCTAAATGGCAACAAATCTCCAATGCTTCTTTTGACTCTTATCAAACAGCTGCTGTTGACAATGAGGTGCTTTCCATGGTCCATTATGCTTGTTTGTTTTGTCCACACTTAACATCAAATACGCAGTTTCAAACATTAAGCATGTTCTAACCAAACCCTCCTACTTACTTCCACGTCATTCTCAATAGTGGTAACGAGCCAGATGGGGCTGAGAAAGAAGGGGAAGGGGAACAATACTCCTGTGCCTCCTCTGGCTCATGCATTCCATAATATTCATGTCACAAGAAAGATGAGTACATGCTGGAGATCTTCCCAGTCTAACAGGGGAGAGGAGACACAAACAGATCGTCACGAGAAGAGGGTAAGAACTGTCAGCATGGAGTACTGCTGTGTGCCAGGCCTGGCTTCGGTAGCTTCATGTGTGACTCGTGTCAGCATCACACTTTCCTCATTCCCATTTCATGGATGAGGAAACTGAGGCATTGAAAGGGAACTGGAATTCAAGTGCAGAAAGCCTGCCCCAGAAAGAACCACAACCTCCACCTCTACCTTATACCTCAGTACCACACTTGCTATTTCCATATACAACTTCTGCAACCTCCTTCCATGAATCTCACAAAATCTCGCACAGCCTTTCTCTGTTCTTTCCCCTTGACTCCTGTAAACCCAATCCAGTGGCTAGAAGAGGAAACAGTGAGAGGTGTGGTATGTGGTGGCTTTGGCACTTCTGGGTATGACACAGCTACCCGTCTTCTTGCCTTTTTTTTTAACTCAAACCTTGGACTGTGGCCAGCGCAAGTTAAGTCTGACTCAGTAGAGCCAGAAACACAAAAACAAATAGAGCAAAAACCTTTAGATGTAGCTAAAAGTCATTTATCAAGTGTGAGAGGAGGGAAATAACAGTTAATAATATCAAGACCTTGAATCCACTTAGCACTTTTTCCCCAAAGGGTCAAGGTATGCCATACACCAAAAATACTTACTAGCAGCCTCATGAATAGGACGAAGCAGCCTTGGCTACAACTTGGAGGGCTGTTTTCTTGATGATCGGGGTAAACCGGGAGTCCTGTTAAGCACTTCTATTTACTTTAGTGTAGGGCCTTCTGCTCTCCCCGAACTCCTCACACATGCTCATTTCATCCTCACAACAACCCCGCAGAGCAGATTTTACCACACAGTTTATCACTTCAGTAAGGAAGCTGAAGTTTAGCGATTTTTTAAAAATATATTTTATTGATTTTTTTACAGAGAGGAAGGGAGAGGGATAGAGAGTTTGAAACATCGATGAGAGAGAAACATCGATCAGCTGCCTCCTGCACACTCCCCACTGGGAATGTGCCCGCAACCAAGGTACATGCCCTTGACTGAAATCGAACCTGGGACCCTTGAGTCCGCAGGCCGACACTCTATCCACTGAGCCAAACCAGTCAGGGCAATTTAGAGATTTTTTTAAACACAAATTAAAATATTTGTTGAGTACTTAACTATGTTTTTCCCAACAAAACATGATTTCCCAAAACATAGTTTTTCTACAAAATAGTCCCCCTGACTTGGAAAGCAGACTACCAGAGCTTACGCACCACCTTTGAAACTGTTTGTGGAACTCTGTTTAAGGAAGTGGAGTCACGTAGGTCCAGACACACAGCTTCTCCACCAAACCTGCTTTCAACATGCTTAGCACCACCGCAGTGGACCTGCTAACCTCCCATGTCTGCCCCATTCACCGTGGGCTTCCTGGTGTTGAAAAGAAATGCTGTTGTAAGTGCTCCACAACCGTGACCTGCCACTTGACTGACTATACTATTTCTAGTTGCTGCTGTAGGTATTTGGGTTCAAAGTGAAAGAAACCACTTGATACACTGAAGTGTTTAAATTCTTCAATGGCTAAGCTAAGGGCTTATCTTTCTATATCTGGGGCCTACCTATTCTCACAGTTGAAAACACTCAGGGGGGAAAACCTGCTCTCTGAAAAGGAAGAAAGAAGAACTGCATGATTCAATTATGAAGAAAGACGGGTGGTCACTAAATGCTTTGAGGGCTCCAAGGATCCATTTCGTGCCAGATGCTACGCAGCAAAGGAGACAGAGGGGAGGCCCATTTGCTTGCAATGCTCTTCCTCCCGGCAGAGGCACATCGCACGGGATAAGAGGCGTGTCCTGGGCACGGGCACACCCAGTTTGTAATCTCTACTCTCCCATTTAACTGTTCAGTCTCCTCACCTATAGTACCTGCCTAATAGGACTGTTGAGCATCATTGTGCATTAGGGCTGCCGTAACCAAGGACCACAGACTCAGTATCTTAAACAACAAAGTACTGTCTCAATGCTCTGAAAGCTGGAAGTCTGAGGTGAAGGTGTTGCCAGGCCAGGTTCTTTTGTAGTGCTGAGAGGAAAGTATGTGTCCAGGACTCTCCTTGGTTTGTAGAGAGCCATCTTCATGTTCACACGGTGTCCTCTCTGTATACATGTCTGTGTCTAAATTTCCCTTTTCATAAGGATACCAATCCTGGTGGATTAGGACTCACCCTTAACTTAATTACCTCCATAAGGGATTTATCTCCAAATAAACTCACATTCTGAGGTACCGGGGGTTAGGACTTCAACATGTGCATTGGGGGAGATGCAATTACAATTCAACCAATAACACTGGGAGATAACATTTTATAGCCCTTACATAATAGACATTCATTTCAAAACCTATTCATTTCCCCCAGTTCTGGAACTGCCATTGCCTGCCACATCACTTTAAGTTACTTAACCTCTCTAAGCATGCCACCCATGTCTGTAAAATGAGGAGGCTGGAACCATGGGTCTTAGAGACCTTGCAATTCTAATGCTCTCTGCTTCTGCACCTTGTGGAGACCTTTTTCTTTTCTAATACACAGATTGTGCATTTTATAACTTCTACTAGAACAATCTGTTTTTTCTATCTTCCTTTCTTCCATCTTTCCATTATTCCTTCCCTTCTTTATACCTGCAAACATCTCTGCCAAATAATTTGAAAGCATTTTCACTTGCACAGTAATAAAGTTATGCTTTAGTTTATTCACATTGCTAAAGAAAACGATGAACCTCATTCATTAAGTTAATCCGTCTCCCTTCCCCAATCCTTAGACTAAAGGAAAACAGTCTTAAGGGGGTTTAGACAAGCTTACAAAATCCAAAATAGCTGAGTCATCTCTGGGAAGCAAATTGAAATGCCCTTGTCCTTCCCCAGAAGTTGAGTGAGGAACCATGTAACAAAATGCTCCAGAAAATAAGCAACTAAGAGAATCACACACTTTTAAGACATGGAAGAAACGTAGGCTCCTTTGAGGTTCTTGGAAAAATGACTTTAAATTCCAAAGAGATTAAATATTTTGCCTGACTAGATCTCAAATCCAGTGCAGTCAGAAGTGCTGTCTAGTATAAACATGATTTAATTTTAACTTTAAAATAAGGGTTTCACCATACCTCAGGGATGGTTGCAGTGTTACAGAAACAGCACCAGAAGACCTGTGATTGTAGGCTTACAAGTGACATTGGACACGTAGCTGCATTTTTTTCTGAGTCTCATTTTCCATGGACCCCGAAAGGGAGTAATACCCCCGCCTCCTTGTGAAACTATTGGGAGGATCAAAATGTAATAAAGTGTGTCAAAGAACTTTTCAAAGCCTAAAACCTTTACAAATGTGAGATTCTTTCATTATTAGCCATGCACATCCCTACCTCTTGCCAGCTAAACGAGGTCAGGCTGCCTCCCCATGGGCTTGATCCCCACTTTAAATGGAAATTAAACTGCACCCTGCCTGTGGCTTCACACTCCAATCACCTACAATAGCTTCCTTTGAACATCATTAAGCAGCAAACCTTGAAATGTAACATTCTTTCTTTTTGAAACCTCCTGCTCTTGACCATCCAGAATAGCACCTCAGGAAAAAAGAGTTTTGAAACATGAATAAAATCTTCCAAAACCTTGGGTAATTTTAACAGAAGCCACAGAATATTTGATAGATCCAGGGCAGGGCAAAAGTAGGTTTACAGTTGTTCAATGGCAAATAGTGTGCTTCATGGACTCACAACTGTAAACTTACTTTTGGCCCACCCTGTATATACCCTCTCCTCTCTCTTGCAAATAACAAGTACCCATCTACATGTGCTGAAAAGTTGTCTTTGCTTTGATATATGTTCATCCAAAAGAATACCATAGCATGCCATCATTGGAACATGCTTGGAGCTGGCTTTGAGGAGAGTACTGTTTGGTTGCTGAAGTAACAGTGGAATCAGAAAAAGCAGGGGACCAGGAGCTGAATGGCCTTAGTGTTAGGCCTGGCTTTGTCCCTTGTTCAGAGAATTTACTGATTCTGAACCCCTGGGGGTTATGCAGCATAGCCCTACCTCAATACCATTGCAAGGATTAGGTTGTGTTCATATGTGGCTATATATATGCACCATTGAATAATGTGCATGTATATATAAAACTAGAGGCCCAGTGCACAAAATTTGTGCACTAGAGAAGGTGTCCCTCAGCCCAGTCTGCACCCTCTCCAATCTAGGACCCCTCAGGGGATGTCCAACTGCCAGTTTAGGCCCGATCCCCTGTGGGCCTAAACTGGCAGTGGGACATCCCTCTCACAATCCAGGACTGCTGGCTCCCAACCCCTTGCCTGCCTGCCTTCCGGATTGCCCCTAACCACTTTTGCCTGACAGCCTGATCACCCCGTAACCACTCCCCTGCCAGGCTGATGGACGCCTAAATGTTCCCCTGCCAGCCGGTCACCCCCAACTGCCCTCTCCTGATAGCCTGGTTGTCCCCAATTGCCCTCCCCTGCTGGCCTGGTCACTCCCAACTGCCCTCCCTACCGGCCATCTTGTGGTGGCCATCTTGTGACCACATGGGGGTGGCCATCTGTGTGAGGGTATAATGGTTGATTTGCATATTACCTCTTTATTATGTAGGATATGCTGACCATAATATTTACTGAATGCTCATGACCTAGGCTGGATTCTAGCTCATTTCATGTCTGATCTTATTTAATCTTTACAGCAAATCCAAAAGAGGAGTTATTATCACTATTTTACCAATGCACAGAATGGTGAAATCACTCCCTAAGGTCACACAAAGGTAAATGATAAAGTCAAGACTCAAAGTCAAGCAGTCTGACTCTGTAGCTCATGTTTCATCTGACCTTCCATCACCCCGCAAGCAAGACCCTTCCCTGGCTCCCTCCCACCTACAGATTAAAATTCAAACTCCTCAGCATAACAGCAGACCTTAATTCACCCACCACTGCCCATCTCAACTCATTGACTGCTGTTTTAGGAGTTTCTGTTTTCAGATCTTTGTGGCCATAATAAAACAGGAAGAAGAAAACTTATCTGTGTGGTGAATTTGGACTCCAAAAGCAGAAAAGAGACCAAAGTTGACCATGACTCAGTTATGAGAACTAACCAGACCATGATCCCTGTTTAGATTAGGTTCATGGTCAGTTTATATTTATATCTGATAAGAGATAAGGTGAGGAGTAGGCAGTTAAAGGAAGAATGATGATTCTTTAAGAAGACACTTGTAAAACTCCCTTCATCTCCCCAAAACTAAGTTTATCCAGTTATGCATATAGACCACAAATGGAAACATTTGAATGAGTGTCTGTAATGTGTGTGATTACAGTGTATTAGTGGCAATTAATGTCTATTAGTGTATCATGTTCATCATTATCTCTATGCTTTTTCTTCAATTATAGAAAAATTTCCTCCTATTTAACAAAGCCATTCAGTTAGCAACTCCATTCTGCCTTTTGTGCTTTCTGCTCCATCAGTTCTCTGGATGGACCATGCAGTTTTAAGTTTCTGTGTCCTTCTTCCTCGTCCTCTTGACAAACTCCTATTCATCCTTCAAAACCCACCCAGTTCAAAAATCATCGCTTCTGGAAACTTTCCTGACTCTCCCACTCAGATTTAAATTATCTTCTTCTGTAGTTTTTCCTACCCCTGTATTTCCTTGCGTACCTTATTTCAATTGCATATTTACACATCTACTTTCTTCATGAAACCACAAGCTCCTTGAAAACTGAGCTAAGTCTTGCTCTTCTTATATTCTCAACTCTCAGAATACTGCCAGAACATCATCAGTGAATTTAGTGAAAGTGACCAGAAATATCAACAAACTCTTTACCTTATATCTTCTACCTAGCAGTGGTTTTAATATTTTAGGGTCCATAAGAATCAACTGGTAACTCATCAAATGAACATTCCTGCATCCCATACACACACCTGCCTAAGTAGATTTACAGTGGCCCTGGGAAACATGCATTTTTTAAAAGAACCCTAGGTGATTCGCATGCTAGTAAGAAACACTGTTAAGGAAATGGGCTATCAGCCTCACTGGTAAGGGACAGGAGGGAGGCAAGGGAACAGAGGCCAACTTTCAGCAATCTAGCAGCCCAGCTCATTCTCTGCAAGGCTTTCTCACTCTGGCCCCTCAATTCTATACATGGGATCATTTTTGTGGCATAACTTTCTCCTCATTCCAGGTGACCATCCAACATCATGCATAACCCTGGCTTTTGTCCCCTCAGAACAGAACAGATGGTGTCAAAACTCAGGTGCATCCCTGTCAAGCATTTTATTTAGGGCACTGGTATTCTTCTCTGCCCCCTAAAAGAGCTTGTCATACAATTGTAGTGGTGACCCACACCCCTAAGCTTCTTTGTCATTATCCTTTATAACCCCAGGTGCCCCTAGAAAATGACCTCCCATATCTGACCTTAGACTATTTACCTTTATGCAAACACATGTAGAACCTCTTCACCTTTCATGTTAATCCAGCAAGGTCTCTCCACCAGCCCTTACCATCCATCAAAATCCTGCCTGTCCTTAAATGTCCATCACTTTCCCCACAGGAGAAAAGCTTCCCTCATTTCCTCCCTCTGACCTTAAGATCAGGATTATGCCTTTTTCATCTCTGTGCCTTTAGGGCAACTAGCACAATGCTATGCACATAAGAATTGTTTTAAACATATTTGCTTAACTTGCAAATCACAGGACAGATATTAAAACAAGAAATCTCTCATTGTAAAGGGACGTGCTATAAAGAAAGACAGGGAGCTGAATAAGAAATAAGAGCGAATCACCTTCACTCAACCAGTTCCAGTCAGTAATTGATTGTCTCAATTTTCTTTAGTGGATTATCTACAATGAGGATTAGCTCACCGCAAAAATTAAAATTTCATCTCTAAGTCACACTGATTAAATTAAGAAATGTGGAGCCTAAAAATCATTTGTGTACAATGTTCATAATCTCGTGTTTCGTCTTCCTACTCCATGCAACCTGACATGAAGTAGACTTTAACCAGACATCAGTGCTAGATTTGTGACTTAGCATCTCTATAGCTGACACTGTAAATTTGCACAATTTTTAATCCATATGTTTACCTAATTTCAAAGCTCACACTGATCGTTAAATGCTAAGCATGTCAGTGCCCCAAGAAATAGCCCATCTCAAACTAAATAGCCAAGCAAAAACCAATCCATTCATTAATCCAACAAATCTGCACTGAGCAGCCACCATGCGCCAAGATGATCACAAATCTGCAGTAGTAGGGCTGCCGACTAAGAGGAGCATCCTATTTTGCCCCAGGAGTCAGAGGCCAATTCAGTCTCTACAACTATTAAGTGGGTAGGTGAATGTAGCCACCAACATTTTTTAGATATCCGAAGGTCATCTAATTCCCTACTATAAGCATTTATGGAAGCAAGTCTGTAACTCAATTTGACCACACATACTGACATTTATTAGCAAGTAGCCACAAAACCATGGATACAATTGGCTCTTTTATCCAGGATTCCATCATTGTAGGCAGTCAAATTTAGCCTGAAAGGTTCACCTGGGGCCAATGAAACAGTCATCTAGGGCTCGGATCAGCAAACTTCTGTCCCTAGGCCAAATCTGGCCTTGCTCAGTTTTTCAAATAAAATTCAACTGGAAAATAAAATAAAGTAAATCCAACTGGAAAACAGCCATGTCCATTCTTTTACCAATTGTCTATGGCTGCTTTCGTGGGGCAAAGACAGAGATGAGTCATTGGAACAGAGACCATGTGACTGGCAAAAAAATATTGCTATCTGGTCATAATACTAAATATTATTATAGGAAAAGAATGTTGATTCCTGTAACAAAAGCACCAGATAATGAGACATCTCTAAAGGTACAGACTAGAGGGTCTGCTAGATTTTTATATCTTCTTTATACAAAGGTGGAAAGCATCTCTAAAATATTTTAACTGACTCATACTTCTGTTCCAAATTTTTTAAATATTATTTATATTCATTTCAGGTGTGCAGCCTATTGGTCAGGAATTCATACAATTTACAAAGTAATTCCCCCAATATTTCAAGTACCCAACTGGCACCACTTAGTGATTATGATATTATTGAGTATTTCCTATGCTGTATTTTACATCCCCAGACCTATCCTCCTTGAATAACACTGATTTCACCAATGTGAGCCCTTTCCAGACATCTACTATGCTAAGTCACGAATTTCACCTAAAACTCATTCGTAATATTTATTATGTTAACCAGAAAAGTTTTTGGGGTAGATCAAAAGTAATTGTAACAGAAGTCCCCAATAGTCTCATCTGTAGTCTGGCCTTTCTGATGACTGCTAAATGAATGCTCCTAGAATTAAGCTTCGGATCGGGTCACTGGCTGGACCTAAAATGTGACTTAAACTAACTAACACGAATTCTTCTGTGCTGAGCTAAACCCAGTGAATTGTAACACACCGACATCAACATGGACAGTAAAACATGGTATCCTATAATATTCTCAAGTCACCAGGCCTTGGTTCTAGCACTTTTGCACTTTCTCCATATGCAAACCTTTTACCGAACCACAGCTTCAAGCACCTTCTGATAGATTGTACCAATTCTTTAAAATTTAGTTCCACTTATTGAAAATGTAATGTAACTGAAGTATAGCATCCTAATTATAAAGCAGGGCTGACCATGAAAAATCCATTTGATTTCTTTGCTACTCTGATATAAAAAAAAAATTTACACTTCAATTCCCCATGGGTGATAAAAGAATTTTCCCGCACTTATTAAGTCCTGAAGTTCAAATAAAAATGTGCACTTTTACTGCCTCTGGACTTGGGAATATTTAGAGTGAATAACAGTACTCTTCTTTGCAAACAGGCCAATAGGTTTTCTGAAACAACTGAGAAAAAGACTTTTTCTGCATAAAAAAATACAAAATAAAGAAGATAATATTTAAGTATTACTGCTAGGAAACATGAAATTAAAACAACTAAAAGGTAAATATTGTATCTCACTTTCTTTATTTGGAGTGTTTGTTCATTTCACTTGTTTCCCATCTGTTATGAATTAAATGAGATGTGTGACTTTTTCCTCATCCCTTGTCATTTCTATTTAGAAGCTTCTGAAATAAAAGTAGGACAATGGAAAAGTCCCTTCCTCATTTTAGCGAGCCATTGCTCACGGAGACTCCCTGAACCCTCACAGGAAGAGTGGGATGGTTTTCGCTAGAATGTATAGCTCTGAACAATAATCTCATCACTCAAGAAGCCATGTTCCTACCATAACTCCCAACAAATGGATTTGCTTCATGCATTAGAACTAATTTCCTATAATGTAGCTCTTCTATTGGAAGTACTAGAGAGAGAAATTTTTTAACTAGAATTTTCCATGTTTTCAACCAACCAATAAAGAAGAAATGACACAGAAGGCAAAACATTTATTTTAAAGTATGTCGATACTTATAAATAATAGGAACATAACAGAACTATCAGCCATTTTTCCAGAACTAAACTTGTACGGAATACTGCAAAGACTTCCACCCAGTTCTCTTGCTGACATGACATCCATACACCAGACACAGACAGAGGAACTCCTCAGCATTATTTCTGCAGCCACAGTCACAACAGACTCCCAATCGAGGGATTCTTTCCAAGTGCCCTTGAATGGTGAGCCCCAAGACAGAAGAGGTTTCCATGTGTTTTCCTCAGGCTGCTTCACTGCCTCATATGTGCACTAAATGGTCTCTTAAGTGATCATTAGGAGTCTGGTTGAAGTTCTTCTAGCACTTTAGCAATTAGTCATTAATTGGACTTGCCACTTCAGCCCCTTTCTGATTGACCCTCCTGAGAGAGGTGCTCTGGGAGGGACCACTTCTGCGGTGAGCCCTTCAGCAGGAAACATGACCTCCTTCCCTCTGAAGGAAGGCTCTCCTCCCGCCACAACTCAGGGACCCACTTCGGAGCAGGTCACACCACACATGCTGTGCCTACACAATAAGAAATTTGCTTCAACGAATGTTCCTGAGCCTGACTCTGTTTTTGTTGTTGTTAAGATAACAGCATTTCCCAGCACCACATAGTTTTAAAAACAACTTCATAGATAATATCTCCTATAATCTCAAATTGAGACTCAAGTCAGTTAAGAAACTGGCCTAAATTCACATAACATATAAATGGCAGCTGTGTTCCCACCTCCACAACCCCAAGCTAGCCAGCTTAAAACTCTGTCCACCTCACCACACTACTCAGCAAAAAGGATCCCTTCAAAGTATGGCCCAGATACTTTGACCTGCCATTTCTCTGTAGTTGAACAGTCTGCAATTTTGGGATGCACCAGAGCTCTTCTTGGGTAGGACAAGGTCATTGTTTAGCCAAAAACTTTGATGGTCTCTCATGAATGAAGAGTGAAATCCCCGGGGGCATGGCCTAGATGAGCTACAAGGAAATAAGAGGAGAAGCGTAGGGGAAGGGACAGCATACGGAAGGACAATAAAACATGAGCCTAACCACTACACTGAACACTTGAAACTAATACAAAATAATATTAAATGTAAACTGTAATTGAAAAAAGAAAGAAATGAGCCCCAGAGAGAGAGGTGCTAAGAGAGACAAGGCCCGGCTTCTGCACAGGAGATGGTCAATAATCGCTCTGGGGATGAGAATGGCTTGAAACTTTAAAGAACAGGAATGTTTATTGTTCAGTGTTGTTTTTTTATTTAAAGTATTAGATATGTCTCCCTTTTCTCCCATTGACCCCTCCCTGACCACTCCCACCCCCAGGACAAGACCCTACCACCCCTGTGTCCGTGTCCATTGGTTATGCTAATATGCATGCATGCAAGTCCTTTGGTTGATCTCTTACCACCACCTCCCACCCTCCCTTAAGTTGTATGATTCTCCAGACCAGACTAGGGTGATGTTAGAGAGGCACCTGGGTGCAAAGTTTTAGGAGTCACTCACTCTCAGCATCATGTAGCACTGGCCTCACCCCAGTCCCAGCCCCGGTCATTCCCTGCTGGGCACCGAAGCATTGATTTTAAAGCACATTCTAATTAGAATATGCTAATTAGAAATGACTGAAGCTTCTAATTAAAAATGACCAAGCTTAAATAAAGCCTGAAACATACACAGCCATGCATAGGCAATATTTTGAGAAAATTAAAGAATTAGTGCAGTAACCAGCACAAAGTGATAAGATTCATAATAGGATTACATACTGTTATACATACATATTCAGTTTGATGTAGTGAATCATAAACTGAAATAATTAAGCAAAAGGAAAAAAACTGAATGAGGTCAGTGGAAAAATATATGTCCCTCTCACAGGAATTCCCAGAAATAGGAAGAGGGACACTGAGTGTTCCTCTGCTCATGGCCTGGGGTATGGAGACAAATTTAATTAACAGGATTATTCTGGCCATCTGGAGAGTCTCAGAACACCCAAGTGGCCAGCAATTGGACTACAGCTACATATGTGCTCTCGTTGTTACATACCCACAACTGAATGTGTCCTATTTATCAAGTTTCCTGGATGCCCTATTACATGTGGATAATCAATCAGTTACAGCATCTATCCAGCTGTATGGGGAGGGAGGAGGAAGAATGATAACAGTGAGGAAAAGGCCTTAGCAGTGGTACAGTGTTTCTCAACCTCATATGGTTACTCAGCTGTGGTCAAGGACATATCTTGACACTCAACTCACAAATGTTAGCTCATCTGTAAAGATGCAAAGGCCTCAGAACTTGGAGAAAAAACCATTTTCACATTGGGACATTTGGAGGGACAGAAGACTTGAGGTATTCATCATGACTCATTCATGCCTTCGTCATATGGGCAGGTTACCAGGGTCAGATCATTCCAGGTCTGCTGCCAACCAACTTTATGGCTCTAGGAAAGTCACTGAGCCACTCCTAGACTTGATTTCTTCACCTAGCAAAGAACACTAGCATCCTGGAATTGCGGTAAGAAAATAATGTAAACTTTCATAAATGTGAAAAGCCTTTTAAACGTTAACACAGTGCTGTGCAATGACCAGAGATTACTTCCATCGATCTAATATTTTTATAGCTGCAGTTTCTAACAACAATTACTATTGGGACTGAGACCAGGCAGTATAATTAGGGGATATGAATATGAGTAGACCCTGCTGTTTGGGCACTAAATATCGATTCCTCATTCTTTCTCCCTTGCCTGACTTCACTATGGAGAGTGGGAAAGCTAAATACTCATTTTCCTAATGCTCAGACAACAAGGAGTGAACACATGACACAGTTATGGCCAATAAGAAGAGGAAGTTTTCAGTGGTATTTCTGTTTTCTTAATTAAAAAAAAAAAGAAATCATTGCAGATGGCAGTGTCCCTTTTCACTGCGCCAAAAGTAGACATACTGCTTGGAGAACGGAAGTTGTCTAATAACCACTAGGTAAAACCCAAGAGAGTTAGAAACAGTCAACCAAACATCATTAAACTACTAAACCAACCCCATTAGTTCCCTATCTCCAGACTTCTCATTATAGAAGAAAAAGAAAACCCTATTTGTTTACCCTCCATTAGTTACCTGCAGCTAAAAGCATTTCTGACTGATATATTTCATATCTACTTCACAGCCCTTTATCTTCTTTGAGAAATTTCTCTTCTGGTAATCTGTTCAGATCGAGTTCAGATAAAAAAGTAGAGAGAAAAGTGTTTCCTCCAAAGACTCATAAGTAATAAAGAGATGATAAAGAAAAATGGGCAAATTTCCTCCAACAATAGGTGAGGATATCACTATGATATCAGGCCACTGGCTCTTCTCATCTTCATACATTCGTCTTGTCAACATTCCCAACCTATAATGAAACCTTCACCACTACCCACAGGGTTCTAATGATCAAAAGATATAATGGTGATTAAACCCCTGTACAGACTATAAAATGCCTCATAAAGGTTAAGGTCACCTAGGAGCCCATCCTAGGTCCTGTTCTTAACCTATAAATCGGCTTCTATTTATATGTCTGTGCTGCTCACTCATGTTTCTCTTTATCCCGTGTGTCCCCAGTGAGCTCTTGGTTTTTATTTTGAGCTACCTCCTGAACACTTTCCCCAGAATGCCCTAAAATCACACTGAGCATGTCCAAAGCTGAACTAATCACTATTCTCCACAAAGCCATTCCTTGCCTATGTCCGTGGTTTCCAGTAATAGACATCACCATCAACCTGTTTCCCACGGTTGGAAACTGAGACATTTTCAACTCTTCTCTCTTCTTCTCTACATTCTAACTCAAAAATAATTCCCATGATCCCATCCTGTCTGCATCTGGACAATAGATAATGAAGTTTTATAACAGTTCTCTCTGCCACCAGTTTTTCTAAAGTCCAGTCTAAACAGGGATCCTCCTAAAAGTCAAGTTGGATCCCATCATCATCTCACTTGAAATTTCATGGATTCCATGTACCTATCAAATGATGCCTAACACGATAGGATAGCCCAAAAGGACTGTCTGAGCCCCACGCTACTTTATCTTCAGGCTCATTTCTAGCCCTTCTCCTTTCTATTCTTACCCATCTTCTCTCCCTGGATACTTATATCCAACTAGAGGCCCCATACACAAAAATTTGTGCACTCAGAGACAGGGGGTTCCTCAGCCTATCCTGCACCCTCTCGAAGTCCAGGAACCCTTGGGAGATGTCTGACTGATGGCTTAGTCAGACATCCTTAATGCTGCTGTGGAGGCAGGAGAGGTTCCCGCCACCACCACTGCACTCGCCAGCGGTCAGCCCTGCTTGTGGCTGAGCGGCACTCCCCCTGTGGGAGCGCACTGACCACTAGGGGACAGCTCCGGCCCTGCCCCCATCACCCCACTGCCACCACCTCCCCCCTCCAATGGCTGTCCCCTCCCTCTGCCCACTGGCACCCACCTTGGCTTGCCTGGAGTCCCTGGCTCATTGGCCCCGCCTCCCCCCACCCCCAACCCCCACCCCCGCCAACAGGTCATTCCACCCTTTGGTTGATTTGCATATTAAGCTTTTATTATACAGGGTAGATACCTTATGATTTTTCCCTCTTCCCATTTCTTGTCTTTTTTCTTTTCTTTTCATTCCCTTGTCATTATCTTAGTCCAGCCCAGTGTATCATCTCTAGGCTATTCCAGGAACAGGGGTTTCCCACCTTTCTTTTCTCTAATCCACACTGTTACACTTAAAAGATTACTTTGACAAAAGTCTCATCAGCTAAAAATACACTTCCCACTTCTCAGCCTGACCTTCATGCTTCTTCTTCATATTCCAGCTTCAGCTGCAACCTCCCCTGTATGCATTCCCTTCACTCTAGGTAACCAACATTCTTCACTCCTGGAGCACCACCAGGCCTTTTCCATTCCATGTACTGCTCAGTCTGTTCCCTAAACCAGGAACGCTACCTCTACCCAATCTACCCAGACTTCAGTCTTAGCCTTCCTGCCACCTACTGCCATGGGCATCTTGCCATTAGACCCCAGTCTCATAGCTCTTCATTTACATTATCCTTGGGGGGTTTAGATTCAAAAGCCATGTCTTACGTTGTTTGCAGTTCACATCCTGTAACAGTACCTCCCAGATTGTGGATGTAAAACTACTGAATAAATTTATTAGATAAAATCTGCTTTTCAGTCTGAAGGCACTATGTCACAACCACCACCTGGTTGCGGGGGAGGGGGGGGGGGGAAGACAGATACCACTGTCCCTGTCGTAACAGAACCAGAAAGGTTAAGGAACGTCCCTGAGAGGTTATGGCAGATGAACACAACTCACTTGTCCTTGCTTTTAGGACAAAGGAGGCTTTTTCTGCTCAACTCTGCACTCATTGTCCTCAGTCTGTCTGGGCCTTTCCTGGTCCCAAAGCAACTTGCCTCCCCACGACTTTCCATTCTGTCTTCCAACCCCACACTCTTAGCAGTTCCAGAACGCAGCCTCCTGCCAGAATCTCTCCCCACCTTCTGTGACATCTGTCGCAGGGATTCGGTGAGAAGCGAGGAGCTAATGTTCAGGAAATGTGCTGCCCTCCTGTGATGAAAGGTGCAATCTCCATTACTCCCTGAAACAGAGCATCCCCTTGTCTGTCGTGAGAGCAGACACCATGCCTCTGCAGCTGCTTCCTGAGCAGCAGGGGACCATTATCCCAGCCTCTGTTCCCTTCATTTGACACTCCCTCCTAAATATACCCTTTTTCTCATTTTCATTAATAATCCTTCTTTAACACTTGATCAGCCTCGCTGTCTGCTCTAGGTTAAAGCCTATTATTCCATTAGAGTTTGACATTTGGAAGGCAGTGAAGCACTCACGCACAGGTAGTGCTAATGGGGAAAATGGCTGGGATGCAGGCTTTATGCACCACACAGTTTGGAGAATGGGAGGGGTCCGTGGGAAACAGAAAGCTGCTCTGTGCCAGTCACAGGAGGCTGAGTCCCAGACAAGGTGCATCACTGTGAGGGGTGAGGGACAGGATGTGAGCTTTTCTGCCACGTAGGGTTATTTATCAGGCAGGCATAGCTCCTAGGTCATGTGTCTAGAAAGAATCTGGAACAGCCTACAGAAAACTGGGCAACTGGCCTGGTGACAAGTCAGTGAGCCTAATGTAATTGAATGTGTCTGCCTTTCTGGGCTCTGACTCTGCAACACTGGGGTGGCCTATTGTTATGGGCACCTCAGAGGACATTCCCTGGCCTCTGGCATTGTCCTCTGTGCTGGCCTTTCTCAGGTGTGTTAGTGGAGAGAAACCATCAGGACTCGAGCAGCCACAGAAATAGGGAGTGATGTCACCTTGTGTGAGTAAGGCAGCCAGCGTATCTCCGGGTCTCGCTTCCTGAACCTGCCAAGCAAAAATAGCAATGTATATTTGGCTTACTTCTTCAGCACACACTCATTGAAGACTTACGACGTAGACGCTGGATCTCTTCCTGCCCTTTGAATTTCCACGTTCACCTTCATTCTGACTATACCTCCTCCACGTAATAAGAAGACATGTTAACTTCAATTCTGAGATGTAGAGAGGATGAAATCTCAGTGGATATGAACACTAGGGCTTGTGAGAAATATACATGTCTTCAACTTGTTATAATCCATGTAAGTCCACCTTCAAATCTCCACCTTGCCAGGCCAGAGGGAAATTCAGACATGGCTGGCAATGTGTGGTACAAGGACAAGGGCGATCAAAGTCCTCTTCATTAGCCGAGCACAAGTGGTCCTATAAGATGCAGTGGTCTTCTGCTTCCATGCCAGAAGGGGGCCCGAGTCTGGCTGAGGCTGGGACTCCTGCTGCCTAGAGGTACCCACTTCCCTCCAGGCTTGTTACATGGCTGTCCCCCTGAACTACTCCAACTTTCTGGGGTGCTGCTGTGAAGCCAAGTGTGATACTGTGATGAAGGTGAAACATCCCAGTTTCTGGAAACCTCTTCCTCCTCTCTCCCTTCCCTGTTGAGAACACCAGGTACACGCTTGTTTTTTAGGTTAGCTCCTCCAAAGGAAGGAAGAAGATATTGACTTCCAGCAGCTTCTATTTTTCACATGGCCAAACATTTCTCAATCCCCACTTCCAAGGCTCACAAAGGGCCTAGCAACCTGCTGAAAAGGAAGAAGAAACGTAGAGAACACTAATTAGCAGTCAAATGTATTATCCTGGCACAGACATAAAGAAATGGAAATGCTGGAAGAGGTCACATCCACCACTTGGGGCTCCATCTTCAATCCCAGGATGGTCATACACCCTCTCCCCCAAATGCACATGCAAATGTTGGGAGCTGCCTGCTGCTCATGGCTGCCTCGCATCCTTCAATAACATGGACCTGTGGGAAGCCTTCTTTAACTTCCATGAATGAGCCATATGAACAAGGGAACAGACGCATCCAACAGTTGTCCCCAACCCAGCCCCCGCCCCCAATATAACTTCACTCTCACTCCTATCAGACCAGAATGCACTGTGACTCCAATGTGAGTTTGGTGAGGAGAGGGAAGTGAGAAAAGGAGGGAAAGAGGGAAGGATCAGAAGAAAAAAATTTTTTAAATGTTAAAAGAGTGTTAAAGCTTCCATTTGTATGCTTCAAACATGTGGTTTATTGCCTCTCAATTATACCTCAATGAAGATGTTTAAATATGTTAACAGAGGATTTCCGGGTGGTGGAATCATACATGATTTTAATTTTATTTTATTATCCAAATATACTACAGGGGTTATACATTGCTTTAATAATTATGGAAAATTCATGTTAGTTTTTTAAAGGCATTTACATAAAGGAAGCTCTGGGAATAAGACTGGGAGAGAAATTTCACTTAATTGCTGTGGGCTGGGACCCCATCATATTCTTGTTTTGACTCCCCAGCTGGTTCTCTGAGGGACAGGAACCTGGCTGACACCTCTGTTGATAACTGGTGGCCATCACCTTTATCATTATTGTGACTGTTGTTGTTATGCTCTTCAGCATGACTGGCAACCTTCCATCCTAACATTCACTGGGGGGACATGTCTAGGTGGAGCAGATGGCTCACTGGCAGATTCACCAAAAACTTCAATGAGTAATCAGGTGTTGGAGCTGGTGATATTTTCCTGTCATCGGCTCTATCAGAGGCTTTCATCTCCCAGGCCTTCTGGATTACTAATGCAGAGCACTTCCAGACTATTGGCATATAAAACTGCAATGCAAAAACTTTACGCTCAAATTATCGATGCCAGGCCAGCCATAAAGAAACTCATCTCCCAAGCAGAGCTGCACCGACTTCTGTAACAGATGTCTAGACAATTTGACTTTGAAATACATACCGCAAGCCTGAACAGCCTGAAGTTTTCCAGCCGTGCTCAGACAATGTTCAAAATGGGAACCCAAACAGGAATAGAGGATTTGAAGATTATAAATAAACCATTCATAGGGAAAGCAGAGCAAGTATAGCAAGGTAAAATTGATTGCTCAGAGAGGATGACTCATCAATGAAACCATAAAAGACCATCTTGCAGCGATCACGCAGCAAGACAGCTCATTGTCCTTAAACATGAACTGCCTGTCACACCAGGCTTCCCATCAATAGCCTGCAAATCCCAGAGCTGGTCTTGTTAAGCTTTCTAGACATCCCCACCCGGCAAAGAAGCAATCTACTTCTCCTCTAACCCTTTGAATCCCCACATAGCAATGAAAGGAACCTCATCCAAATGAGGTGCCCTAGATTCCCAGCGTGCCAGCCAGTTGAAATGATTTGGCCTGGGTCAGTCTGGCTGCCTGATCATTTTAAGACATTACATTTTGTATTGAATATTGTAGAGCTAAAGATTTCCATAGGTGGATGGTTCAGATCAAGAGCAGCCTAGCAATCTCTAGCTGCTGAGACAGTGGGAAAGCCCACTCCTCCTGCTTTAATCATGCTTCTTAGAGGGTCAAAACAATACAGGATAGTCCATCTGTGCCATTTATGAAATTCTAATTTCCTGACACCTATTTCTCTGGTATGGTAAGTATGTTTTCAAATTTTACCTCTAGAGCCTTGAGTTTTTACTACAATGACAAGCCTCAAAATGAGACTGAAATTCAAGGATACTAAGAACAGTACATTATTATGAGGAAAATCCACAGAAATGACAGTCACTCCACAAATATCCCTAAGCCCTGGTTGTGAATAAATACTGTGATCTCCAGGGGCAGGAAATGAGTCAAACATAAGTTCTTTTATTAAGAAACTCAAGACCTAGGAAGGGATGATAAGGTAGGCTATGAAATGACAGGATCACACACAGGAAGCACGGGTAAGTTTCCAAACTGTTGGGATGTAGGAGAGATGACTTCCGTTTAAAGGAAACTTTGAGCAGCTGATGGTGTTTAAGTTGGGCTTTAAGATGGGAACGTGCCTGGATGTTAATACCTCATACCACAAAGAGGATGGGAGCCTTCAAGGGGGAATGAATCAGCCTGGGACCAGTAAAGCCTAAATGAAGGTCAAGAGCATGCCTACCAAAGGCTATTCAAGGATTATAGAAAAGTCACCAAATTACACTGCAAGCCACCAAGAGGGACCAAGTTCAGGGACAAGTCACCAATATATGCACAAGGGACAGCAAGCACTGGAGTCCAATATGCCATTTGAGATACTAGCTGGCAAGGTCTTCTGGTAAAGCTGAAAGAAGATTGGTTAAATGCATTGCAGCACAGCAGACTATGATGTGCCCCATTAGAGGTAATGATATACAGGTATAGTTATTGACATGGAAAAGTGTCCTCAATATATTAAGGAGAGAAAAATGGAGGTTAGAGGATGTTTCATACAAAAGATCATCTGCATATGTACCAAGCTAATCCTACTAACTTATATGAGCAAGAAACATCGTTTATCTTCATGTCAACTTGAATCTAACTTTGAGCTCCCAGTCAGAATGTTCCATCTTGGTCAATAATGGGACATCCTACATCACATTCTAAAGTTGCACTGGAATCTCAAAACCCTCAATGATGCCCATGAAACAAACTATGATCTCTACTCTTCAGTGCATCATCCTCTTGTCCAACCACCTCATTGCCCAAAGCCTTCATGCTCCTTGAAGTGTGCCATACCCCGAACAGGAAAACCTAAAGTAGAAACAGCTTAAACAAGATAGGAATATTTTTCTCTCATATAAAAGAAGTCTGGAGGTAAGTAATCAATGGCTGGGATAGTAGTACCATAAAATGGCCTTGTCTTTCTGCCCCACCCCCTACAATATGGCTTTATCCTCAAGGTCACCTCATGGTCCAAAAAGGGCTGCTAGAGATCTACCACTGCATCCCATTGCAGGTCAAAAGGAAGATGATGGGCAGAAAGGAGGAGATTTTTGCCTTGAAAAAAATAACCTTTTTTTCATCACATAGCTGCAGGGGAGACTGGGAAATACTGCCTTAATCCCAGGTGGGCATATGTCCATCTAAAATGGAGGATCTGTTGTTAAGACCAAAGGAGAGGTTGGATGTGGAGGTGAGCAATTAACTCTCTGCCACAGATGTGTAAGATGAGAAGGAAAATGGGATGACAGCAGATCCTTGCAGATCATCAACAATTGAGAGATAAGCAAAGGATGAGCAGCCCACAGAGGAGACTAAAAAGAAGCCATCACAGAGACAGAAGAAATCCTGAAGAGAATGTGTCAAGAAAGGCAAGGGGAAGGTTTTTCACACTAAGGGAGTGAGGGTAGAGTAAAATAAGGCCAGGAAAAGTATTCCTTAGAGATTACTCAACTGTGCATAGGAAATACATCTCTGAAAAGCAAAACTTCTGAGATTATTTATTTTATGATATTCTGCCCTCGTGCTTAGGATTGGCTTAAGCTCAATAGTTAAATAGGGTTCATCTTGGCAAAGAGGCCTTTTCTTCTTGGTTTAAAAATCTTCCAAATGAGACCATTTATGCCTGCTTATCTTTAGAGACCTTAGCCACACAATTCTGCTGTATTCTTCATTGTTTTGCCTTATTTGTTCTTTGAATTATCATGGTTTCAGGAGCAGAAACACACTGAGCCTTCTTTTTTCTAACTCTTTTTTTTAATATGTTCTTACTAGAGACCCTCTGTACAAAAATTCATGCACTTGGGGGAAGGAGGGTGTCCCTCAGCCCGGCCTGAGCCCTCTCGCAGTCTGGGAACCCTCAGGGGATGTCCACCTGCCATCTTAGCCCCGTTCCCTGGAGAATCAGGCCTAAGCTGGCAGTCAGACATCCCTATGGCAGCCTGGGAGCCTTTGGGGGATGTCTGACTGCCTCAGAGGCAGGAGAGGCTCCTGCCACCACCACTACACTTGTAGCCATCAGCCCAGCTTGTGGCTGAGTGGAGTTCTCCTTGTGGGAGTGCACTGACCACAAGGGGGTAGCTCCTGCATTGAGCATCTGCCCCCTGGTGGTCAGTGCACATCATAGTGACCAGTCGTTCCACCATTAGGGTCAATTTGCATGTTATCCTTTAATTATATAGGATTGATTTTTAGAAAGAGGAAGAGAGAGGGAGAGAAACATTGATCATCTGCATCCCATATGCACCACATAGGCATTGAATCCACAACCTGGGTGTGTGAAGGAATCAAACCCAACCGATGATCTAAGCCACATTGATCAGCTTTCTTATAAGGGACTAGGGGCCTGGTGCACAAAAATTTGTGCACTCAGGAGGTCCCTCAGCCAGGCCTGTGCCCTCTCACAGTCTGGGACCCCTCTGGGTATGTCCATCTGCTGGCATGCCTGGTCAGCCTGGGTGAGGGGCTGATGGCTGTTTGCAGGTTGGCCAAGCCCCCCAGTGTGGACCCTCACCCCACTGGGGTATGGCCAGCCTGGGTGAGGGGCTGAGGGCCGTTTTCAGGCTTTCAGGCTGCCCACAGCTCCCATTGACCTAATGTCCCAGCAAGGCTGGCTGGAAGCAGGTTTCTGGGGTTTATTTATCTTCTATAATTGATACTGTTCCTGTAAGCTGAGGCCTAGGCAGGTAATAAAGCCTCCTGTCTGCTTCAGCTCCGTGGCTTCTATAATTGAAAGAATGTTGCCTTAGTAGACTCTAGGCAGACAGTTTCCTCCATCGCTGGTGCAACGGAAGCCTGCTGTTTGCTTCAGCTCTGAGGCTTCTATAATTGAAACAATGTTGCAAATATGTTGTTGCCTGGAGCACAGAGAGGCCCAGCCGGCCGGCCCACAGACAGTTTACTCCTGGTGCAACGGAAGCCTGCTGTTTACTCCAGCTCCGTGACTGCTGGCCTCCATCTTGGCTGGGTTAATTTACATACAGCCACTCTGATTGGCTGGTGGGGGTGGCTTAGACATCCCATAAAAACAGTCAGTTTCAATATTACTCTTTTATTTGATTAGATTATTAGGCCAAACTGACTCAGGGAGAAAGCCATATACCTATTCATAATGTAACAATAAGAAAAGCAGCTAAATTTATTAAATGCCTATTATACGCAAGGCACTATTCTAACTGCTCAATTAATATTGACTGGGTGCATGCATGTGTGTGTGTGTACTCATGCTCATGTATGCACATAACATGCATGTGGGTTAATTAATCCTCAAAATGCTCTGTGAGGCGGATATTATTGTCCTCATTTTACAGGCTAAATGGTTTGCTCAGGGACAGAGGTCATCTATCACATGTCCATTGCTGCTTCTATGCACATTGCTGCCTCCATAGCAACAATACATTTTAACAAATTTCTCATTATTTTTAGTATAACTCCTTTCTTCCACACTCCAATTTTGTCTGTCACCCTCTGGGCTATGATTAGTTGGAAGCCTAATTAGTGAGCTAGTGACAAGGAGGGTTTACATAGAGCAGATCATTATTCTCTTCCTGGTGAGAAGCAATTCAGAGCGACGTGGGAGTCAGAGGTTCTCCTGATGCCCTGGATTCTCACAGACACCTTTGATCTGCTCATCTGGGTAATGATAATGGTGATGACTACCATATATTGACACAACAGATTCTAAGCACTTAACCCATTTTAACTCACTTAATCCCTGCCCAATGACCTCAGAAGGTAGACATTATTATTACCCCTATTTTGCAAATGAGAAAAAAACTGAGGTACAGAAGTGTAAGTAACTTTCCTAAAGACCCTGGTTGGTAAATATGAAAGCTTGAATTTGAATCCAAGTAGAATGGCTCTGGAGTCTTAGCACTAACCACTCTGGTTCAATGACTTTTTAATGGGTTAGAGGGCATAGGGGAAGAGCGGGCTACTTGAAAGGACACCTTGTCTGAATCCTTCTATCACTCCTCAACAAACCTACTCCAAAGGATCGAGTCCTGGCAGTTCTCCTCAGGGGTTCTGCTTCTCTGCAAAGGTGTGGGGCCTGTAACCTCTTCACCTTCCTAAACACACGTAAAAGCCTTCCCATTCCCTGGACATCCAGGCTCCCCATGTTAGTAAAGGCAGGTTTCAGGGCCTGAATACCCTGCAATCCATGGATCACTAACTGGAGATATATTCAGCTTCTAGGGATCAATTCCAAAACTGCAAAAGGTAGAGGGCCTGGCCAATGAGCTGGCATGGGAAAGAAGGTAGACTCGAGTGCTGAATAGGGAAAGAAAACCATTCAGGCCAAGCGGAAACGCGCCAGGTGGAATAAAGCAAATGGCATAACGTTTTCAGGTCAATCAACAACCTTAATGGAGGCCTCACCACCCCTGCTGAGAGGACAGGTGTTGGTGTTGAGAAGGGATACAGGAGAAATAAAAAATACACCAGTCTCCTCCCTCCAGGAATTAATGGTCTACCATAAAAGCTCAACAGTCCACAACAGTTGACAACCAAGGTGTTCTGGGTGTTCAAATATGCTAGTTAATTGAGAACTGCTTCATAGACCATTCAAGGATTGTTAATTTCCTGGAATTAGAATAAACCAAAATAAATTACAATTTTTAAATAATCCAAGTAAGTAAGAATAACGAGAAACTGGTGATCTACTTTTGGTGTTACTAGACTTCCTTTTCAGGTATACTGTTCTCCGTTAATCCCCTCCAATATATCACTTACCATCCCAAATACAAGGCAAGAGTCCTATGTTCCCTCCATTTCCAAGCCTTTGACACCTACTGATAGAAAAGAATCTGAGAGTGCAGAGGTGTGCACTGGACAGTGCATTTTTTGCATTTTAATAGGGTTCAGAACCTCAAATAAAAGGCATGAATATTAATGGTGGATTTCAGTCATTTGTTAGCTAAATGGGGAAAGTGCTTGGAGGTAAGCAGTATTGAGTTTTTCTTCATATGGTTTGACATTGATTAAAAAGATTAAGCTGAAATCAGGTAAAACTTTTTAAGTGAGTAGGAAAGGTAGATCAACTGAAATACACAAATAATCAAAAACTAATTCTTGTCCCATTTTAGTTTTAATGAACTCAATATCTATTAATAAAGAGCTAGGCTCAGTGGAGACCATTCCCTATTTTTATATTGCCAGTGCCTAGCACAATACTATAACCATCGTGAGAAATGTTTATTGAACTAAGCCAAAGATGGTAATTGGACAACTTAATTCTATTTTTTTAAGTTAATGGAGAAAGACCTTAATGAGAACTGAAAGGTTGAGAAGCAAAGCAGCACTAATGAAAGGAAATAGAGATCAAAGAATCTAAATAATCTTCAAATTAGGCAATGGGTCTCTGAATTATGGAAAATTAACTATAATTCTTTTAACTACAATTATAGGTTTATTAAAACTAACAATCACTATTGAGGAAGAACATAAAGAAAGTGATTTGAATTTTCCCTTCCATAAATTTTGAAAATTCATATGTTAGAAAATATACTGCAGTTGTTGAAGGTAATAAAATAAGTTATACTGAAATATTACTAAAAACTTTTCATTTTTATAGATGAAAATATATATAAAGTAAGGTGGAGAAGGAGAAAAAAACCTCAGATATGTTAAGTGCTCTCATAAGAAAATACTTAGGTTCAAGGAATTTCTTCTCTTTTAGCTAAAAATGATACTTGAACATATGCATTTAACTCTGATCTTTCCCTAAAGTTTTTTAAAATCACAAGGCATAATAATTTTAAGGTACAAATTCAAAAAAATGGAAAAAAGATAATACCATTTACAAACTGGAAGTCACAAAACAAGTAAATTTAAGCTATCTTGCTTAGCAGGCCCACGTAAGACGTAAGATGAATTTTAAGCGAGCAGGAAAAGAACAGAGAATAAACCCAATTTATACCACAAACCCCTCCCTCCCCACCCCCCACCCCCCGCAAAAGGCCCAGAAAGTAGCAGTGCCTTTGAATATAAGGGTATAAGGGTGAAGGTGAGAATAAAAGGAGGAGGAGGATTGAAAATCTGTTGAAGAGCAAGCAAAAGGACAGCCAGGAATTCTGTCCTTCACTCAGTGCAACTGGTGGCTCCCCTTCCCCACCCTTGGTAGAGGATGAAAGTTTTATTCCCTCTTTGAGGGCCCCTGACCTGGAAGACACCATGTCCAGTTGAGAGAAAGGGAAATTAAGTAAGTATATACATACTGTTGTTAAGACCCCCAGATTTCTTCCCTTACTTGGTTCCCAAATTGCCAACAGCCAGGAGCATATACAAACATAAATACACACACAAATAGGCACACAGAACACAAAATCCTCTCTGGAAATCTAACTAGTCCAAGGAAACAAACTTAATAACACTGGTAATTGCTATCAGAAACTTCCCAAGAAAACAGCCCAGCCAGATCTCCCTAGCAGACAAGCTCAAAGTTTTTAATCTTCTCTAGTGTCTCACAAATATACACAGTCAAGAATCACCAGGCATTGGAGGAATGCAGCTGTATGGAAGTTCAAAACTGCAATAAAATAAACAAAAAAGCAAGTTGGAGGCTATGAAGAACAAAACTTCCCAAAAAACTTATAATTAATTATTATAATTAATATTATACCACTAAACAAGGAAGTTATTCTAATTTTAAAAGGAACATTTAAACAACAAAAAAAGAGCTCAGAAATTAAAGGTATAATAACAGAAATGAAGAATTCAACAGAAGAAACTGAAATAATTTTGAGGAAATGTTACAGAAAGAGATAAATGGATGGAAAATGAAAGGAAAAATTAATGAAAATTGTCACATCAGTCCAGGATGTTAAACTTTCAAATAATAAGAATTTCATAAAGAAAGAAGAGAGAAAATAAGAGAGGAAATCAAAAACATAACCCAAGGAAATGTCTCATGACTAAAAGATATGTTTTTCCAGGATGAATGTATCCAGTACAAGGAATGAAAATAATTGCACACATCCAGATATACATCATTGTGAAAATTCTGGAAAACAAAAAGATATACCCTGAGCTTCTAACAAGGGAGGGAGGAAGTTTTTGAGTATGGGATAAAAAAAAAATCAGCATGGTAATGACTTCTTTTTTTTTTTAATTTATCTTTATTGTTCAGATTATTACAGTTGTTCCTCTTTTTTCCCCCATAGCTCCCCTCCTCCCAATTCCCACCCCAACCTCTGATCTTGCCCCCCCATTGTCCTCATCCATAGGTGTACAATTATTGTCCAGTCTCTTCACGTATCCCCAACACCCTTAACCCCCGAAAATTGTCAGTCCACTCCCTTTCTATGCCTCTGATTCTATTCTATTCTCAAAGGATACCTTTCAGCATTTCATATAATACTGATTGGGTGGTGATGAACTCTTTTAGCTTTTTCTTGTCTGTGAAG